>JAODAL010034104.1:0-37500 GCA_025379985.1 Phyllomedusa bahiana | reverse complement strand
TTCCCTTATTAAGGTTTAAAAAAAAACATTGGGCCCTAATAAAACAAAGTCATTTTTTTTTCCATTAACCAAACACTTTTACATCCCCAAACTTTACCCTCCTTTTGTAACCCCTTTTTCGGGCCAAAAAAAGGGGGTAAAATGGGGGAAAAAAAATGATGCAAATTTTTAACCCCTTAATTTAAAAACCCAAAATTTGGGGATAATAAAAAGGAAAAACCCTTTTTCCAATTTTGGTCCAAAAAAACCCTTTAACATATGCCCCTTTATCTAAAACCCTTTTTTTTTAAACTTTTTCCCCCTTTTTTATTTTTCCCCAATGCCCCGTAAATCCACCGTGGGGCTTCTCTGAAAGTAAAATCATCGGGGGGCAGAGCAGGGGCCCCAGGACAAAAACCCCGATGTGAAACACATTAAAGCCCACTATATAAATTAAGGGAAATAAATAGATTCCTTCCCCAAAAATATTACCCAAGAAACCCCCTTAAATCATCTTCAAAACCTCGTAACAAATTTGATTGAGCTTAGCGGCAAACCTAAAAACAAAAAAAAAATGAAAAATGCCCATGAAGAAAATTGGATCTTTTACTGACTTTTTTGGTCTCCAGAATGGAGGGTAATCCCAAATTTCGGGTAAGGTTTTTGGGAAAGGTGAAAAAACCCCAAACTGAAATTTTTACTATCCCCCATGTAAAAATTTCCCTTTAAAAGATCTGTAAAAACCCAAAGAGTCACTGGGGACAGATTTTTCCCTGTCGTATAAAATCTTTTTTCTTTAGGAACAGGGAATAATTTGGTAAAGGGAGCCATATATGATAAGAACCTGGGCTCTGTTTTTCTCAATGTTTTAAAGTGCACTGATTTTTTCCCAGAAACCAGATAATTTAATAAAAAAACAAAAATGCAAAATTCCATGTCTGTCATCTCTCGGCCTCAGCTCCACCCACTTCAGCCCCCGAAACCTTAATCATAAAGTTTTTAAATTTTCCCAAAACCCATTTTCCCATCCAAAGTGTTTCAACCCAAGGGGACAATAGCCAAACGGAGGTGGACTTCCGGGTCAAAATGAAGAAGGACTTCCCCAAATCCTTTTTAAACATAAATCCAAAAATTAACCCCATAGTTTACCCGGGGAAACATTTTTGAATTTTGGGGAAAAAAACCGGGTGATGTTTTGTCTTGTTTCATTCAATAATTAGGAAAATATTTCCCCCTTTTATTAACCAAAGAAATGTAAGAAAGCATCACCCAATTTTAAAAGGGCCCTAATATTTCCCAAAAGCCCCCAATAATCCCAAATTTAAGAAAAAGTCAGGTTTTAAAACCCCCCTTAAAGGTTAAAAAGGTTTTTAAGACGAGGATGGTAGGTAAGAGGGCAAAATCAAAATTTTAAAGGGGCTTGTTCAAAAAGGTTTAAAATTTGATCAGCTTTAGGGACCCTTTTTTTTGGGTACAAAAAAGGGACAAAAAAGCTTTCCCGAAAAGGGGAAATCCCAAAATTAAAACCCCCTGATCTGTGTTGGATCTTTTTCTTTGCTTTTTCCAGCTTTTTTATGGGATGCTTTTGGTTTGGTTTTCATGGGGTTCCTTAAATTTTGGGTGGGGGGGTCTCTCTCCCCCCCCCTCCCGGGCACCTCCCCACCCATCCACCCCCCCTGCAGCACCTAAACCTCCCCTGCCCAAACCCGCAGTTTCCTCCATCCCCATCCATCCAGCCACGCCGCCGGAATCCTCCTTTCCGCCTTTCCCTTCCGCCGGGGCCGCTGCCCCTCCGCCCAAATTCCAGCCCGCCCCCGCGACCCCCCAATCCTTCCACCGCTGCCGCTGCCCCCCCTCCATTCCGGGGGCCGCCCCCGCGGGAACCCAAACGTCAATCCCACCCACCCGGGCCCGTTTGATCCCCCGTTCTTTTCACCCGGCCCGCCGCTGTTTCCCCGTCCATGCCGCCCCCGGGGAGTTTCCTTTCCCTCCATCCTTTCCAAACCCGCCCCCCGCTGATGCCCCGACCGAACCCCCCGCCGCAAATCCTCCGGGCCATCCCCCGCCGTTAGGGATCCCCAATGCCCCATTCCGCCCCCCGCGACCCCAGCGTCCATGCCAGCCCCCCGCTGCTGACCCCTGCCAATCAGCCCCAAATCCCTTAAACCCCATGAAAGCCGCCGCCCCTGACCCCCCCTCCATCCCCCCTGCCCCGCCCGCTACCCCCCCTTTTCCCTTTGCAAAAGCCCCCCGCTTGGTTTCCTCCGATCCCCCCCACCACCCCCGCCGCTAAATCTCTCGATCCCCCCGAAATCCACCCCCAAACCGTAAATCTTCCGCCCCCTTCCCAAACCCCATAAAACTGGCCCGCGATCCCGGATCCCCCCTTTCCCATCCCAGCCGCCGTTGCGACCCCTCCGATTCCCCCTTTCCACCGCCCCCACTGGTTTTCCACCCACTTTAAATTTGCAAATTTCCACTGAAAAGTACCCGGGGGTTTTGGAGCGCATTTGGACGGGTGCCAAATGCGCACCCATTATTCTCCAAAAGGGCTTTTCATTTGCAGAAAAACCAAAAAGGGGAAATTGAATGTCAATTCTTAAAGTGGATGCAAAAAAAGCGCGGGAAAGGGGCCAAAAAAAAAGGGCCTCGGGGGATCCCCTTGGGAACCGATGCCTTTGCCATTAAAAATAAATTTTTAATCACACGAAAATTGTTAGATCCAAAAAATCTCCGTGGGGGAACAACCCCAAATAAAGGGGAATTTCCCTTTGAGAACTTTAAAGAAAACTTCGGTTCGAAACAAGTCGAATTTTTGGGGGTTTTAAAAGGGAAACAAATTGTTTTTTTAAAATTGAAAAAAAGGGTGCGGGGGGCACATGGTTTTTACTTGGGGAAAAAAAAACCGGGGAAAGGAAGAAAGAAACCCCCTAAATTGCCCAGTCAGAGATGAACCAATCAAAGCCCGGGGGGTTTTCGTGCTTCACCGCACTTTTAAAAAGTTGGGTTACGAAAAGGGCCCATTTCACATTTCCTAAACCTTTGCCTTGCTGTAGCTGAATCTCCCCACAAAAAAAAGCCTTTTATACAAAATTTTTTTGGGGGGGGCCCAAAATTTCTCAAATTTCCTCCTTTTTCCCGTTCAAATTTCTATTTTGTGGGGTTTTGGAATTAAAAGTCCAGTTTTGCCCCAATTCATTTGTTTTTACTTTTTAAATGCTATCTGTTAATTTGGAGCCATTAATATCCAAGGTTTTTAAAGCCTGTTGGGTTGTTTTTTTCATTAAAAAGAAACACGGTTTTAAAAATAACTTCCCAATTAATTTTGGTTGCTCATTTCTTTTGCCATTTTTTAACCAAAAGGGTTTAAACCCAAGTTTAAACTTGGTTATTTGGGGTTGTTTTGGAGTCAAATAAAGGGGGGAAAATTTTATCAGGTACAATACTTCAAAAACAGTGTCTGTAAATTTTTAAACAAAAAAGGTATGTCAACAGAGCGGGGGCGGGCTCTTCACATTGAGAGGAAAGGGGGCCCAAAAATATTCCTCAACCCGGGGAAAAGGGTTTGCAGTACAGAAAGGGGGAAAACGTCCCCAAAGGGGTACTCGGTAACCCCAAAAAATCCCCTTTTGCCCCACGGGGCGGCCTTTTTGTGTTGACCAGAAAACCCAAGGGTTTTTGATTTTTTTTGACAGGTCACCATTTTCCTCCCAGATGCATCTGACAACCCCGCCAAATACGGTGGGAACGCCCCAGACAAAACCCTTAGTTGGAAATTGGGGGGGAAGCCGGTCGGGCTTCCCCTTTCCAAAAACCCCGGGCCCTGCCCCTTCCGGGTTTCCCCTTTTCCAAGCCAGAGATCTCCCAAAGGGGTTCGGGGCTAACCCCCACAATTTTCCGTAAAGGGAAAAATTTTGGGAGGGGGGGGAAAAGTCCAGAAAGTTTAATTGGGCAGCGAAAAAAATGGGCCAATATCGGCCTGCTTCCAGTAGGGGGCAAAGTATGGAGGGGAATCGTGGGGGGTTTCATGTTGTTGAAGGGGTCCCCCTTTAAAACCCAAAAACCCCTTGAGGAGGCCCAGAAAGGGGAAAGATCAAAACAATAATGGGGTTGTGATGTAGCCGCCCCGCACTTGGGAGTGGTGAAGCAAGGGCTTCTTTCTTCTTTCCAGGAAAGGGGGGAAATCACTTTGCCCCCCTCGGGGCAGGGGCGCACCCCACAAGGGGGTTGGGGGCCATAATCACAGGGTAGCGGTTGCGGGGCCCGGGAGAAAACGCCATGGGGTAAAAAAACCCGTTTCGCGGGTCCAAAAAAAGTACGGCAAAGGGGCCCAGGAGGCCGGGGAGGGTAGTAGTCACTCATGGGGAAAGCTTTGGCGGAAAAATAAAGTACTTGGGGGGTGCGGAAATTTTTTTGGGTAAGCACACCGGGGGAAAGCCGAATATGGGTTTAAAATGTAAATTTGTGGGCAGAAATTGAAGCATGGCCGGGGAGAAAAATTTGGGCCCCACAGGGCCCTGCGCAAAAAAATGCAGTGTCACCTTCCGGTAGGGCCTGGGGGGGAAACTCTCGATGTGGTGGTCCATCCTGCCCGCCGCACCCAAAACAAAAGCAGCAGCCCCCAAATCACGCATCCCTTTTGCCCCCCATTTCAAGGCTCCACCACCTCTGGAAAGGGGCTGTATCCTTTGCCATAAATTCTCCCGGTCCAGGTCCGGGCTCCTCGCTACTCATGGTGCCAGCAAGTTTTTCCCAATTTTGGAGGCGATTCCAAAGAGACCATTATATCAAACCACCCAAAGGGTGCAAAGCTACCGTGTCCTGCCCCAAGTTGAACTTTGCCCAAGATAATCGGGCGGGGATGGGGCCGGGTTTCCCCACACCCCAATCCCTTTAAAAGGGTCAGTTTAAATCACCAGGGTTTGCCCCTCCCCCAAAATTTTGAAAGGGGGTTTGGGTTTAAAAAATAAAAAATTGCCCCCGGGCCACTATTCTGACCCGCCCCCCCCTAAATTGCCAGACATCTGCACCCATTTTTCTCCCTTTCTGCCTCCCAACCCTTTCTTTAAACGGGGGCCGGAAAATTCCCAAACCCACCCAACACTTTGTAAATTTATGCCCCTATGCCCCAACTGTTGGGCGCGGGCTGTTGCTTTTTTGCTGTGACCTCTGAACGTGTCATTGTCCCAATCTCGGGAACCTATCCTGTTAAAGGTGCTTGCCCCCCACACCCTGTCTTTTCCCGCCCTTCTACCTAAAGTCTGCTGATGTCCCTGCCATCACCTACACCCCCTGTCATTTTTTCCCCTTTTAAACTCATCTGCGGGCGGGGATCGCTCCTCACCCTACACACCCTGTTTGTTCCACCTCTGCCCACGTTCCCTGCTCCCGTTCCTTTCCCGCCTTTTTATTTTGGCCACTCCCTACCTCTTTCTGCTGCTGTTGTTTGACTTTCCCCCCCACACTGTTTTCATTGTGCCACTTTGTGGGTTTCCTGATTTTGCTCCCACCTCCAAATTTGTCATTGTGCCCCTCTGGCCTACTCATGCTGGTCCCAAGTCCCGCGGGGTTCCTAAAAAAATTGGGGTTTTCCAAAAGCGGGTTTCCCAAACCCCCACCACTCTGACGTTGCCCTATGTTTATTTTTTCCCCCTTCTTTTCACCTTTCAAAAGGAAGGGAAGGATCGGTTGCCCTAAAAAAAGCAGGAGAGGTTACGAACACAGAAACTTGAAAATTTTTCCCCCAATTTACTGTCACCCTAGGTTTTTGGACAAATTTTGGTTTGGGTTTTTGGCCTTAGCAATATGAGGGAAAAATTAAATTAAAGTTTTGAAAGAAAAAACATGAAGGATGAAAATAAAGGGGAAAAAAGGGATTAGAGAGGCAAAGGGAAAAAATTTAACTGGCCGCACCCTCCCCAAAACCTTTTCCCCGGGGGGGGCCTCAAATATTGTTTCCCCTTTTTAAACGAACAGTTTTCTGCCCATATTTTGTGCAGGGGTTTTAAAGCTCCCTCAGGGAATAAACCCCCTCTGTGATCCCCTTTACGGTCCAACACTTGCGGCCCCAAATTAACCTACTACGGTTTTCGTTGCTATTGTTGGATTCTTAGCCCTAAACCTTTTTATTTCCAGGGGGCCGCGCAATTTGCCCTTTATGGGCGGGTTTTCCCGCTTCATTTTTTGGTCAGTTTTCCCCTTTGTAATGCCCGGGGAATTTTTAAAGGGGGGAACTTTCAAAGGGGGCCGGCCCAGTCATTGCGTTCATACAAAAAAACCAAAACCCTTTAGGGAAAGCCCAAATTTCAACTCCTTCTGCATTTTAAAGCATGGCACTTTGTTCTACACCCCCCCGGGGGCTCTGTGCAGCCGGGAAAATAGCGGTTTTTTTAAACCGATTCGTCCCAAAAAGTTTTTTGGGGCCCGAAAGGTTTTTTGCCCGGAAAAAATCCAGTGAAGTCCGCAACCAATTTTTTTTTTAAGAAATTTCCCCATCTCTAAGGGTTGGGGGTCTTTAGGGAAATCACAAATTTTCCTTACCACAGATCCTAATAGACTTTTTGGGTCGTTGTCTCTCCTTGCGCCACGGACCCTTTCCCCTTTCCCATTTTCCCTTTTGGGGCCCCAGCTCTACACTGGGGCTTACCTTTTTCCTACTTCCATAAAAGCTTATCACCAAAAAACCCAGAACACTCCCCAACCCAAAAGTTTGGGAACAAACCAAACCCAGCAACACTGAACTTTGGGTTTAAAAAAAACCAAAATTTGAAAAAACGGGCCAGGGGTTCTTTAGTAAATGCCCAAAAAACGTGGGTGTATGAAATTTGTACTGTTTTTTTTGGATCATAATATTTTTAATTCATATAGTGTCATTTTTGGATCCCTTTATATCTGGGTTTTAAAAGATATCTCAAAAAATCAGTACCCCCTCTAATTTGTTTTAAAATATTGGTATTATCCCTTTTTTGAGGGGTAAAAAATTTGAAGATATGAAAATTTCCCTTTGCAATGTAAAGTAGAAAGGGGAAATGGTTTTTAAAATAGTGGGGGAATTTAAAAATTGCCCCCAAAGTAACCAAGCCCACAGCCATCAATTTTCAAAAAACCAAAATGGCAACAAAAGTGAGTAACCCCTAAGTGACAAAAAAAAGGGTAGGACACCAAGTGGAAAATGGGACAAATTGTCCCAAAGTTCAATAATTGTGTGGCCCCCATTATTTTCCCGCACTGCTTTTAAATCTCCTGGGGATGGAGGTTACTAGAGCTTCAGAGTTTGCAGTTTACCCGGAATCCTCTTTTCTCTTCCCTGTTGACATCACATAACTTTGAAATTTAAAGCGTGGGTTTAGCGATTTTTACCCCCCAAAAATTTTAAATCGCCAGTTTTTTTGGTGATCGGATTTTTTAGAACATATTTAAATTTAAAGGGTTTAAAAACTGTCTATCTATTAAAATCGGCCCTTTTTCGGGGCTTCCTGCATTTTTGGGGGGGCAAAAAAAATGGGTTAGAAATAGGCAGGGTGAGATTGTGTGGCACGTCATGACTGGGTTGTGTATTTGGGTTTCGATTGGGTTTGGGAAAAAACACATGGGCCCCCCGTTTTAAAATTGAACAGGGGTTTTCCCGTTCAACCCCCCATTCTCCCACGCTCAAGCAAAGGGGCGTTTCGCCTGTTTTGTCCAAACAGCTCACAAATTAATTTTATTTCTTTCACAAGAAACCTTACATTTTGCTGGATCCTTTCAATTTAGTTTGATTTTGAGTTGGGAAAATTTAAAATTTTTTTTTAGAGAATTTTTAAAAAAGCATCTACCCTGGAAAATCACGGGGGGGAGCGGAGGGGGGGCCCCCGGGGGGGAACAAAACAACTCTTTTAAAAAAATACTTGGGTAAAGTTCACCAATAATTAGTTAGACATTGAAATAGCTTTTTTTTATTAAAAAGTTTTTTATTGAAATATTTTCCCGGATATTGGGGAAACCCCGAAAATTATAGGAACACATCTTTTCTTTGTAACTGCCCGGGCTCTTTGTTAGGTCAAAACCCCACTTTTTTTTTATAGATACATTTCAGATATGTTCTTTTTTAATTTTTTCCCCTTCCACCTTTTTTGATATATCCCCTTGTCTTAAAAAAAAGAAACCACAAGTAAACACAAAGGTTTATAAGGGGCCCAAAAAAAACCTTGTAATATCCAATACATTTAAAATTTAGTTTTTTTTTGCCTTTTGGGGCACTACGCTTTTTTTCAAATTTAGGGACTTTTCAAATTTAAAAGTAAAAAACTGCCAAAAATTTTTATCAAAAAAAAGGGGTTTTATAGGGGCCAAAAAATACCTTTTATTATCCGAATACATTTCAGATAAATTTTTTGGCACTTTTTCCCCTCCAGATTTGTTAAGACCACCTTGCAAATTAAATTTTAATTTCCGCCAAATTTTGGGGTTTTCCCAAGGTGAAATTTTATAGGGGGCTAAAAAAATACCTTTTATTAAAGAATACATTTCTTTAAAGTTTTTTTTATTTGGTTTCCCCTACAGCTTTGTTCATTGAGGGACTTTGCACTTAAAAATTTAAAACTGAAATTTTTTTTTGCACCAAAAGGGGGAATTGATATTCCAAAAAATACCTTTTATTATCCGAAAACCTTTTCAAATACTTTTTTTTGGGACTTTTGCCCAGTCCAGATTTGTTGTTTGAGCCACCCCGCAATTAAAATTTTGAATCCAGCAAAATTTTTAGTTTTCCAAAAGGTGAATTTTGAAATTTCCAAAAAATACCTTTTATTATCCCAAAACCTTTTCAGATACTTTTTTCACTTTTGGGGGCCCGGCCCAGCTTTGGGTTTATTGAGGGCCCTTTCCCCTTAAAAAGTGGAAAAACTGCAATTTTTTTTGTTTACCAAAGGGGAATTGTTTTTGCCAAAAAATACCCTTTTTTTATCCGAATAATTACAAGGTTTCGTGTTTTTGGCAATTTTTCCCATCCAAAATTTGTTGATAGAGCCCCCTTTTCAGTTTAAATTTGAATTTCCCCAAATTTTGTAATTACCCCAGGTGAATTGATAGTGCCAAAAAATACCTTTTTTTTTCCAATTTCATTAAAAGGTTTCGTTTTTTTTTTGGGGCCCTTTTGGGGCACTACGCTTTGTTAAAAAGAGGCACCTTTCACTTAATTTGAATACCTGGGGAATTTTTTTTTTCCCACATTAATTGATAGGTGCCAAAATAAAAATTTTTTATCCCAATTCATTACAGATAAGTGTTTTTTGGAAATTTTGTCATCCGATTTTTTGAAAGACCACCTTGCAGGGTTTAAAATTTGGGAAACCACAAAATTTTGTAGTTACCCCAGGGGGAATTGATAGATGCCAAAAATAACCCTTTTTTTATCCGAATTAAAAATTTTTAGATTCAAATTTTTTTTTTCCCTTTTTTGGGGACCAGCTTTTTGATTGATAAAATTATTTGCATTTATTTTGAATCCAACAATTTTGTTTTGATTTGAGCGATTTTAAGAAAGCTGTGATTTTTCCCTCTTTTTAAAAAGAGACTTTCCAAAACTCTTCCAAAACCCCTTTTCAAAATTTTATATTTTGAAAAATGGGGCGAATTCGGGGTAAGAAACAAAGAGGGGGGGGAGGACAGGGGGGTGGGGGAAAAGGGACTATAGAAAGGTTTCTTTCCCTTTCCCGGCCCGGTGGGCAAAAAACCCTGCCAGGGATCGTCAAATTTCAGGGGCCGTCGGGGCCCTTTAACGTGGTCAAGGGGGCCCCGTGTTCAGTAAAGAAAAACTTTGCCAAACTGGGCCTTCATGGTTAAAGCAACCTGCATCCAGGGAGGGCTTAAACCCCCTGTCCCCCAGTCTTGGCCCCAAATGGGCATCAGCTCACCCAACAACCGCCAAATGAAGCACCCAAATGTCAACTCGTGTAACCCCCCACTGGGATAATCCATTTTTTTTTAAGACCTTTTGATGACAAAATGCGGGTTTTGGGGGGGCAGAAAAGGGATGTTAAAAAAATCCCAAAAGGCCCCAAAAAGGATGATTTTTTGCCCGACGCCCTTTTCTGATGCCATCAGAAAGGGGGGAAAAGGGAAAACCGGTCAAAAACGGAAAAAATTTACGGGCGGTTTGAAAAACCCCTTGCAGGTTTCCCCTTTTGCCCTTGGGAGCCCCCCCGCTTCTGGGTGCCGGAAAGTCAGGACGATTTAAAGGGCACCTTGTTTGATGGGTGATTGGGCGACACTTTCGGGGTTCCCAAAAGTGGTCTTTTTTGCAGAAATTTTCTTGAGCGAGCTTCATCACTGGATTTGGGGGGGGGAAGACGTTGGGGGAGTGTCAGTTTCGGGGTTTCCCCCCCAAAAAAAAGGGAGAGGGGGTTGAAGAAGTCCGGCCCGATATTTGCCAAACCCGGGCAGCCAAACCCGTCCTCCCCCTTTTCCCGGTTTAAAAAGGTCCAGGACCTCTCAAGCCTGGGCCTTCTTTTAAACCCAACCTTGATTCAACCACCCATTCAATCCGCCCTTTTCCTAAACCCCCCAAAGTAGAGGGCAAGAACCTTAGGTGGTTTAAAAACCAAACCCCCAACATGTTTGTCACTCAGCGGGGAAAGGCCCTGAGTTGAAATGGAGGGAAAAACTTGGCCCCAAAAAAAGGGCCCAAACCGCGCCGGGCCCCAACCCTTTTCACAAACCCCCTGTCTCCGCCTCCTCCCCCGCCACCACCAAACATTCCTAAAACCCGCCCAAGTCTCTCAAGTTTATATCAGGGATCAAACCCCCGCCCTTCAGCCTCCAAAATCGCCCGAGTACCACCGCAACCCCCAGGCCCTCCTAAATCCTTTTCCTTCCGCCAGTTTGACGGGCCTCACGCCCCTACCCGGGGGCCCTTAGCCCAGCCTTTTTGTCTTCCATGTTTGGGGGCAGAAAAACACTTTTAAACCCAAACCCTCCCAAAGCCCAAAAGCCGAATGTCGGGGATTGCCGGCCCTTTTTGGGCCCCTTGGGGGAAAGTTGCCCTTTTCCCTTTTGGTGGAAAACAGAGGGGTTTTTCCCCCACATCTTTGGCCCCCTTTCCCGCCCCCAATTACCAAATCCGAGCAGGTATTTCCTTTTAAAACCGATGTTAACCGCGTCCCCCCCTTGGAAAAAGGTTGGGGCGAAAATTTTAGGGGGAGGAGAAGATAGGGGGGAAACATTTTTCTTGCCCCCGACCCAGAGGTTGGGGAAAATTTAAAGGGTCCATCTCTCACATATGTTTTGGTGTCCCTTTCCCCCCCAACATGACCGCATTTTAAGGGCCCTCAAAATGAACAAAGTTAATGGGTGGCCACCTCCTGGATCCCCGGTACAAAACACTAACTCAGACTTTCCTTCCCCCACCAAATAGAGAGTAAAATGCAGGAAAATGGAAGACCTTGCTGATTGATCAACTGGAGACATCTGTTTCCGTTGGCTTCTCACGTTTCCCCAAATGTCACGGTGGAACAACTCAGCGACGTGACTAGCAGTAGAGTGCCAAGTAGGCGTAGCTGGGCAGCAGCAGGGCAAGGTGGCAGAACGCCTTAATGGACGTGACCTCTGGCAATCTTGGTTTACCACATCACCAACGCATGCTAATGCAGGGCAACATCCAACACACAGAGATCAGCTTTAAGTATCAAGTGTGCGACGACTATCTGCCGTCTAAACACCGGATGTTTTTGTATGTGTTCCGGACCCAATAGGACTTCTGGTATCAAAATGACGAAGATGGCCCAGTGGCTGCGTTCCGCCTAGAGGTGTTGTCGCCTGCGCAGCAACCAGCGTCATACTCTCTTGAGGGGACCTTCAGCACAGCTACTGGATGAGTCATATACAGAAAAACGCATCCGGCTTTCCACAGATAATGTGGATCGTTTTGGACTTTCATCAAGATGAATCAGGCATGGATCTATGATGTTGTTGGTGGCCCCAATTGACCGAGGTCCGATAGTTGCGGTCTACTTCACATTCCTCTTCAAACAGAAATGGTTCCCATCTTGAAAAATGTTTTTTAAAATGATGCTCTTTTCTTACGCAATTTTTATTCTCTTTTCCCAACAGTTCATTTTGCTGGTTTTGCTGTGAGGAGATGTAAAAGACACCAAAGGTGTCATGACAACACCGTTTTCCATTGTACTCAACTTTATCTTAAGAGGTTTCGCATTGTCAATGGTTTTGGGTCATGTTGCTGTGATTACAAGCTATAATTATGGTCATTTGGAACAGAAATGTGGTTTTTAAGTGGCATTTCTCCTCACAATTTTTAATAGTGGGTGAGAAGATTATTTATAATTTAATTGGGGTCATGTAGCTGTGAGATACAGCAATATATTATGGTCCTTTGGAACAGAAATGTGGCTTTTAAGTGGCATTTTCTCCTCACAATTTTTAAAAGTTGGCTGCTGAGAAGTCCATTTTATAATTTTTTGGGGTCATGTAGCTGTAGATACAGCAATAAATATGGTCCATTGGAACAGAACTGTGGCTTCTAAGTGGGCATTTCCTCCCTCACAATTTTTAACAGTGCAGACAGAAGTCATTTTTCTAATTTTTTGGGGTCATGCTGCATTGAAATGCAGGGCCCCCAATACTTACAGGTTCCTATTATAAAAAAGTTGTTTCTAACTGACATTTGTTATTCACAATTGTCCAAAGTGGCCTCAAGGTCATGCTTTGAATTTTTGGGGGGAACATTTTGCTTGGAAAAAATGGCAGCTATACTTACAGGTCCTATTATAAAAAAAATGTTGTTTTCTACAGTGGCTCAAGGGTGATGGTGCTGTCAGAAACATGAATAGGTTAGGAAACTGTTAAATGGACACATATTTGCAAAAAGACTTGTTTTTGCAAGATCTTTTAACATAGCTATTAATCCCTCGTATTGGACAACCCATCTTAATACATATTAAAAAAAGAGAAACAAAGACATGGTGGGATTCCCATCTATTTTAAAAATGTGTTTTTCTAGAATTAAACTACTAAAAAAATTGCATGTACAAAATAGAGGTAAAAAAATTCTCTGAATCAGTTACAAGGAAGGTACAGGAAAACTTGACCAGGATGTAGTTATTCAGAGGACATGAGTATGGAGCACGGGACAGAGAACAAAGTGCAGAGACAATTTCCTCAGAACCGAGTTTGAGTAAAATGAGAAAAAGAATGGCCAAAAGAAAAAGGGCAACTGGGTGTAACAGGAGCGTTAACCACCAGTATTTCCAAGTGAAGCTCAATTGGTCGCACTCTACGGAAGGGGCAAGCGCTACCCAGAGTCTTGACTGCTGTAGGAGGAAGGCTGGAGTTCCTACACTTCGCTTCCGCACTCTGGCTTCGCATGACAGTTTTCGTTTTTGCTGCGTCTTCAGGGGCATTTTAACAAACTGCAGTGTTAATAGATGACGGGACGCCAGCTGGGCTCTCACCGCAACCCATGTAATCCGGCCCTGGGTACATGCTGTGGCCACAGGACAGGTTAGTCAATGTCCAGTTCATCTAAAATGGTGTTGAAAGGACTCCTTTTTCCGGCACTTTTTTATTCTGTGGGTCAGACAGGTTTAAGGGTCATGCTAGCGGCCAGGACAGGGTTTGTCAATGTACAGTTCAACTAAAATTGGTGGTTTATGAAGACTCCTTTCCGGCACTTTTTTAATCTGGGGGAGTCAGACAGGTTTTAATGGTCTTACTGTGGCCCAGGACAGGGACAGTATATGACCAGTGAAACTAAAAAATGGTGGTTTTGAAAGCTCCTTTTTCCGGCACTTTTTAATCTGTGGGGTAGACAGGTTTACAGGGTCATGCTGCGGTCCGGACAGGGTTTGTTAATGTCCAGTTCAACTAAAATGGTGGTTGAAAGGACTCCTTTTTCGGAACTATTTAAATCTGTGGGTTCAGGACAAGGTTTAAGGGTCATGCTGCGGTCCAGGACAGGGTTTTGTCAATGTCCAGTTCAACTAAATGGGTGGTGTAAAGACTCCTTTTTCCGGCACTTTTTAATATGTGGGTCAGACGGTTTAAGGGGTAATGCTTGCGGTTCCAGGACAGGGTTGTCAATGGTCAGTTCAACTAAAATGGTGGTTGAAAGACTACTTTTTCCGGCCACTTTTTAATCTGGTGGTCAGACAGGTTTAATGGTCATCTGTGGCCCAGGACAGGGGACAGTATAAGTCCAGTGAAACTAAAATGGTGGTTGAAAGACTCTTTTTACGGCACTTTTTAATCTGTGGGTCAGGGACAGGTTTAAGGGTCATGCTATCGGTCCAGGACTGGGTTTGTTATTGTCCAGTTAACTAATATGGTGGTTGAAAGACTCCTTTTTCCGCACTTTTTAATCTGTGGGTCAGACAGGTTTAAGGGTCATGCTGCGGTACCAGGACAGGTTTGTCAATGTCCTAGTTCAACCTAAAATGGTGGTTGGAAAAGACTCCTTTTTCCGGCACTTTTTAATCTGTGGGTTCAGACAGGTTTGAGGGTATTGCTGCGGTCCAGAGGACAGGGTTTTGTCAATTGTCCAGTTCATCTTAAAAATGGTGGTTGAAAGACTCTTTTACGGCACTTTTTAATCTGGGGGTCAGACAGTTTAATGGTCATACTGTGGGCCAAGGACAGGGACAGTTATGTCCAGTGAAACTTAAAATGGTTGTTGAAAGATCCTTTTTCCGCACTTTTTAAATCTTCTGTTGGGTCAGACAGGTTTAAGGGTCTTGCTGCGGTCCAGGACAGGGTTTGTTAATGTCCAGTTCTTTTTTTAACTAAAATGGTGGTTGAAAGACTCCTTTTTTCCGGCACTTTTTAATCTGTGGGATCAAGACAGGGTTTAAGGGTCATTGCTTGACGGTCCAGGACAGGGTTTGTCAATGTCCAGTTTCAAACTAAAATGGTGGTTGAAAGACTCCTTTTTCCTGCACTTTTTAATCTGGAGGGTCAGACAGGGTTTAAGGGTAATGCTGCGGTCCAAGGACAGGTTTGTCAATGTCCAGTTCTCAAATAAAATGGTGGTTGAAAAGATCTACTTTTCGGCACTTTTAATCTGGTGGTCAGACAGGTTTAATGGTCATTTTACTGTGGACCAGGACAGGGACAGTATATGTCCAGTGAAAAACTATAATGGTGGGTTGAAAGACTCCTTTTCCGGCAACTTTTTAAATCTGTGGGTCAGACAGGTTTAGGGTATGTGCGTTCCAGGACAGGGTTGTTAATGTCCAGGTTCAACTAAAATGGTGGATGAAAAGACCCTTTTCCGGCACTTTTATAATCTGTGGGTCAGACAGGTTTAAGGGTCATGCCTGCGGTCCAGGACAGGGTTTGTCAATGTCCAGTTCAACTAAAAATGCGTGGTTGAAAGACTCCTTTTTTCCAAGCACTTTTTAATCTGTGGGTTAGACAGGGTTTAAGGGCTAATGCTGCGGTCCAGGACATGGTTTGTTCAATGTCCAGTTCAACTAAAATGGTGGTTGAAAGACTACTTTTTCCGGCCTTTTTAATTGGTGGTCAGAGCAGGATTAATGGTCTAGTGCGGTCCAGGACAGTTTCTAGTCAATGTCCGTTCAACTAAAATGGTGGTTCAAAGAATACTTTCTTCCAGCACTCTTTATATCTGTGGTCTGCTGGTTTTTTGGGGTCATGCTGCATTCCAGGACTGGGACAATTCAATTTCCAGTTTCAAGTAAAATGATGGTTCAAATAATACTGTCTTCTGGAAACTTTTAAATTTGTGGGTGATTGCAGGTTTAAGGGTCTTGTGTGGGTCACAACGGACAGGGATAGTGAATGGTGTTGTGACTTTTTTTCTCGTTGGCTTTTATATCACTAAGTGTTGTGCCTAAGATGTAGGCAGGTATCCATTTGACTGTCTGTGGCTGTTAATTCCAAACTTTCTCCAGACCTGTTTGGGTGTGTGCTAAGAAATGGAAGGTGTTGTTGCTCTCCCATAGGACCTTTAATGGCGTCATCGCTCATAATTCGACTGCTTCACTATCGAATAAAAACCTTATCGATGGTGGCCGACTATCGACTATCGCCCGATGTCGATAGCCAACGTAATCGCTCAACACCATTGAAGACCTATTGCTCCTCTACCTTCTGTTTGAAGATGTCCCACAGTTTAGAACTATCGACATGCTTGGCATTTTCTTGACCATTCAGTGTTCATTTTGGAGGTGTGTTTCTGGTTGCTATCATCTTAGAATACTGCAATGAGGCCAAGAATGGAGGGGATTATGCTCTGCTTCAGTATATCATAGCACATGTTGGCATTAATGGTTCCCTCAATGAACTGTAGCTCCCTACAGCTGGAAACACTCATGCAACCCCAAACCATGACACTCCCACTACCATGCTTGACTGTAGGCAGGACACACTTGTTGCTGCCACACAAGTTTGATACCATCTGAAACAAAATAACTTATTTAGATTTCATCAGACGTAGGACATGGTTTCAGTAATCCATGTCCTTATTGAGCTTGTCTTCAGCAAACTGTTTGTAGGCTTCCCTGTACATCATCTTCAGAAAAGGCTTCCTTCTGGAACAACAGCCATGCAGACCAATTTAATGCAGCATACGACGTATTTTCTGAGCACTGACAGGCTGATCTCTCACCCCTGTAACCTCTGCAGATAGAGATGGGCGAAATTCTCAAAAATTCGTTTTGCCAGATTTGGCGCGTTTTCCCCAAAAATATCGTTTTGACATGAATGTATTTGTGGCGAATGGCATTAAAAAACAGCTATTTCCTGGCTGCAGAGAGCCCTGTACGGGTGTTGTTAGATAACATTGTCCACGCCTCAATATGCGATAGGCGAGCGGTTGGTTTTGGTCTTATTTACAATGCTGTGTTTTAGTATGACTCGCAGATGACAGCCGCCGCTCTTAGAATCGCTTCACACTTCACTTCACTGGTCAGTTAAAGGTGCAAAAATTAACAAATAACTGAAGTGGGAACACAGCCTGACAAGGTTATGTCAGCACCAGCTGGAAAGAACCGAGCTGAGGGACATGATCCTACTATAGCGTCAAAGAGCGCACTCCTTTTACACCGAAATCAGATGATTCCACATATTATGACAGAAGAACCTGCTCTGTTAATGCTTATACTGTAGAAACCCCCCAAAAGAGGTGGATGAGGGTGTCGGGCAGTAATTTTGCCATTGACGTCAGTGATCATTTGCCCTTTCCTTTCATCAGCAGCGTCCGCTTTCAATCGGTCAATAAATCCATCAGTATTGCAAAAGCCGAAAAACAAACAGGGTTGTAAACAGAGTGACAAGTAAATGGGATATTTCCCTGTCTTTGTGTTCTGTACCCTCTTTTTTGACCTATCATCAGACAATTGATAAATAAGGTATGTCATATGGCCTTATGGTTCAATGGTTGTTTGTTTTTTCATTCCCTTTGCAGATGAAAAAAAGGGGAAAACCCCAAAAAAGTGGGGAACGTCAAAGGTGGTGCGGGTGTAAAAAAGATTATCAAACCATAGGGTGTTCAAGGAGACAGTGGTCAGTTTGGGAGCGCATGAGTAGGCCCCAAAAGTGGCAAATACAGAGTGTGGATGGGGGGCAACAACATCAGTACCACAGAGTGGAAATGAAATTTGGGGGGTTTTGGGACAATAAGGCCCCAAAGTGGAAATGACAATTGGGGGGAAGGGGCCTGGGGAACTTCAGTAGGCCACAGGTGGCACAAAAAAGAGCTTGAAGGGTGGCAGCAAATCGTAGGCCCAGAGTGGCACTTACAGGTTGGGGTGGCGCACTCAGTAGCTCACAGAGTGCAATAAAGAGTGTGGAGGGGAGCAGCAATTAGTAGGCCCCAGAGTGGCAAATGACGCTTTGGGGAGGTGGCAGCAATATAGAAGGCCCAGAGTGAAAAAATGCAAGTGTGGAGGGGTGGCAGCAAACGTAGGCCACAGGTGGACAATCACAGAGTGTGGGGGTGGCAGCAACATGGTGGCCCGAGGGGGCAAAAAAAAATATTGGGGAGGGGGCCCCAAAAATCGGAAGGCCACGAGGGCAAAATCCATTTTTGGTGATGGGCCCCAAACATCAGAGGAAAAGAGGGCACATACAGAGTGTGGAGGGGGGGCAGAACATCAGTAGGCCACAGGTGGCAAAATGACAGATTAGGAGGTGGCAGCAACTTTTGGGGCCACAGATTGGCACAATGAAAGTTGTAGGTGGCAGCAACATCACTGGGCCCACAAAGTGGCAAATGAAAAAATTGAGGAGGTGACACAAAAGTAGGATACAGGTGGCAAAATAAAGGTTTTTGGGGTGGAGAAAACATCAGTGGGCTAAGAGGGCAAATGACGTTCGGAGGTGGCAGCGCTTTAATGGGCCACAATTGGAAAATGAAGTATGGAGGCGCGCAGAACAGCGCACGCATGAGGTCAGAGAGGGCACAATGAAGTTTTTAAAGGTGGGAAACTTGGTAGACACAAAGTGGCACAATGAAATTGGGGGGAGGGGTGGCGCGCATGAGTAGGCCCAGATTGGGCACAGGACAGATTGTGAGGTGGAGCGCATGAGTGGCCCGATTGGCACAATGACCAGTGTGGAGGTGGGGCAGCAACAGTCCCAGCGATAGTTGGAGGTCGCACAATGAAATTATGGAGGTGGCAGAAAAACCACCGTATGCATTGAGTGGAAATGCATTGTAGAAGTGGCAGCAACGTGAGTGGGCCAAAGTTTGGGCACAATGAAAAATTGTGGGGTGGCAGAAAATCGAAGGTGCGTGTGGCAAAATACGTGGGGGAGGTGGCAGAAATCGTAGGCAAAAATGGACAATCACAGAGGTGGAGGTGGAGAAATCGTGGGCCCAAAGGGGAACAATAACAGATTCGGGAGGTGGCAGAAAAATAGTACCACAGTTGGCACAATGACACAGTATGTGGAGGCAGACTCACTAGGAAAAAAAGTGCAAATGAAAGATTGGGGAAAGGGGCGAATATCAGTAGGATACGAGTGGCAAATCACAGATTTTGGGAAAGTAGCGCAAATCAGAGGTACAGGTGGCATAATGAAGATTTGGAGGGGGTCGCCATGAGTAAGATCCAGAGTGGCAAATGAAGATTCGGGGGTGGCGCAACTTGTAGGCCCACAGTTGCCCCAAGAACAATATGGAGGCAGCGAAACGCAGCGCATGAGGTGGAGAGTGGACAGTGCGATGAAAAGGTGGCAGCAAATGAGTAGGTAATATTGGAAAGTGACGATTGATGAGGTGGAAAAATTTTGGGGAAGAAGGCACAATAAAAGTGGGGGGTGGGGGCGAAAGGGGGGGAGGGAAGGGGGGGGGCCCCACAGACCCACAATGGAACAGTGTGGGGGTGGCGACAACGTACCGGGGGCGAAAATGTGGGGGGGAGGGGGTTGGCCAAAATTTAAAAATTTGGAGTTGGGTTACAAATCAAAAGGAAGATGCCCAAATTTCCCCGTGTTAAAACGGGGCACACTTTTTTTTTTCCCCTTGAGTTGGTTTTATGGGCAGATTTAAAGAGAAAAATTTGAAGTCCCTTTTAGGCCCCGGTTGGCACAATGAAAATTTTGTGGAAGGGGGGGCGAACATAGTGGGCCCAAGGGGGAAAAATGACAGATTGGGGAGGGGCGCAGTCAGATCTAAATAATGGCCTAGTGAAGAGTGGGGAGGTGGGTGACAATACCAGTCCCTAGTAAAGATGGTGGGTGGTAGATGCAGCAGTTGGCAGCAGATGTGTGGCATCAGGCGGGTGGCAGCATCAGAATAGTAGCTGAGGTAGGTAGCCAAAAGAATCCATACTCATTTCTAAAGGTTTTGGTGAGGCGTCATGCATAAGGCATTGGAGTGTGGAAATCCTGGCCAAACCACGCCTTATTTATCTTGACAAAGGTGAGTCTCTCCACATTTCAGGTGGACAAGTGAGTTCTCATTGGGGTAACTATGGCCCCCACTGCCCTGAACAACCGCTCTGATGCCACACCACTGGCTGGACAGGACAGCTTCTCCAGTGCAAACTCGGCAAGTTGCTGCAAAACATCCTGTTTGGCTGCCTAGTAGTCTAGCGGATCTTCTACGAGGGGTGGCAGAGTGCTGCCCAAGTAGGCCACCACCTGCTGGTTCAGGGTCTGCTCCAGGTCCTGCTGGTGAGTACCCTCCTCACTAGGCGGGTGAAGGAAGCTGCTTATCAACGATTCCAGACTTAGGCTGCTGCTGATAGAGCTGCTACTGCTCCTACCCCCCCATCCCCTCATAGCAGCAGGAAGTGGTACGTGAGCAATGAGGAATCCCCAGGTCAGACCTGTCAGAGGAAGGAAGATGGCGCAGATAGGCAGCGGCCTACTGACTACACAGGATTTCTCTATACTACTTGAGCTTGTTCTCCCTCAAGGCAGGTTTAAAAAAGGCTCCCATTTTGGACTGGTAGCGAGGGTCCAAGAGGGTGGAGAGTCAGAAGTCATCCCTCTTCTGGATGGTGACTATTCGGCTGTCACTAGCCAAGTAAATCCGCAAGCAGCAGGCCATCTGCACAATTGACTCTGAGGGACTCCCTGCCTCCATCTCCACTGTATTCTGCCATGGTGTGTCTGGGTCATCTGCCTCGTGTTTCTCATCTCCCTCTACCTGCTCTGGCTGCTCCTGCTCCTCCTCTCCTGTCGCCTGAGTAGAAAAAAACACTAATTTCGCCAGACACTGCTTGTGCTCCAATGTCCTCCTCCTCCAGTTCAGCCCCCACCGGACTCATGTGGCCATGAGAAGAAGTCGCCATGTCTCCGGTCCCCTTACCAGACAGATTTTGCAGCATCTTTTCCAGGACATGAAGCAGTGGAATGACGTTATTCATCCCATAGTCCTGGCGACCTCAGAGGGTCTCAGCAAACGGCAGGTGTCACGCATGAGCTGCCACTGACTGACATCAAAATTACACAGTGGAGTATTTCCGGGCCCGCTTGAATCATCAAGAAATCATTAATGGCCTTTCTCTGTTCATACAGTTGGTCCAACATATGGACGCTGGAATGCGAACTTGTGGAAACGTCGCATATCATCTATATTGGGGCAGGCCGTTCTGCCGCTGCAGCACAAGGAGGGTGTGTCCTGGCCATTTATATAATGTCTTGCAGATGGGTGGAAGACATAAGGAACCGTTTAACAACCAGATTGAACACGTGCGCCATGCAGGGCGCATGGGTCATCCCTCCTCGGTGCTGCGCGGACTTCATGCTCCTTTCATTGTCTGTCACCATGGTTATGATTTGCAGTTGTCACGGAGAAAGCCACACATCGATTTCTTGTTGCATGACGTGGAGCAGTTCCTCCCTTGTGTGACTTTATTCGCTCAGGCAAACCAGGTGTAGAACTGCGTGACACTGCTTTGCCCTGCATATGATGGAGCAGCACTTAGACTTGTGGAAGCTGAGGTGGTGGTGGAGGAGGAGGCGGACATTGGTGCAGGATCAGCAGTTTGACAACATGGAGGAGAAAGCGGCATCTCCTGTCTAAGTTGCTGGTGTGGCTGGGCAGGAAGCACATTCACCCAGTGGGCTGTAAAGGACATGTACTGTCCCTGACTGTAGGTACAGCTCCAAAAGTCCACGCTGCCATGCACTTTGGAAGACACCGATAGGCTCAAGGACTGGCCATCTTCTGCTCTACATATTTTTGCAGGGCTGGTACTGCCTTTATCACAAAGAAATAATGGCTTGGGACTCTCCACCTCGGCTCGGCACAGGCCACTAGTTCTGTGAACAGTGCAGAGTCCACTATTTGGAAAGAGAGGGACTGCAGTACCACCAACTTGGACAGGAACACTGTCAGCTTCTGCACCCTAGGATGGATGGACGCATACTGCTGTCTCTTGGCAATAGCCTCGGTGAACGACTGCTTGCACTATGAGAGGCAAGGAGCAGGAGCATCTGGACCAGTAGATGATGGGAACAACAAACAGCTCCCTTCTGCAGAAGTGGTGAAGCCTTGACTGTCTGAAATGGAATTCGTGCCACTGGGTGCTGCTGCAGGATGGACCACCACATCTGAGACACGTTTCTCTCAGGCCACTGGATGGTGTGGTTGCATGTGTTGACGCATGGCCGTTTTTCCATTAGCTCGCTGGCCACTCTTCACTTTCTGCCCACCTATTCTACAAATAGCCATGTTCGCCTCCTCTGGGGTCTTGGCAAAAAACCGCCACACTGCTGAGTAGGTGAAGTTACCACCAACGCTCCGCAACTGAGTGACTACTACCGCCGCTGCCTCAGTGAGCCACTGTGCCGCTATTTTTTGGACCTGCAAAGCTGATGGTCTACCCCGTAGCCATTTTGCTCCCGACCTCGCACTGCTGCCACCCTGCTAATTCACGGCCAAACTACCGACTTGCTGGCTGTACCGCTGACTAACTCACAAGCTGACACCATCTTCTCCCGACGATGATGATGAAGCCCTTGCTTCAACCGGCTCCCAAGTGCGATCGCTACATCATCATTGATTAGTGTTTGCCCTTCACTGCTCTCCTCCTTCACTGTTTTGAGTAGAAGCTGCCTTGTTAAACCACTGTATGGACTTTCACTACATGTTGCAGCTCAGATTCAGGATGTTGGCATCTTCTTATAGCCTTGGCCATCTCTATGTACATCAATTATTATTTTTTTTAGATCCTCAGACAGTTCTTTGCCATGAGGCGCCATGTTGAACTTGTGACCAGTATGGGAGAGTGTGAGATTGATAACACCAAATTTAACACACCTGCTCTCTTTTCACACTTGAGACCTTGCAACAATAATGAGTCTATTTTGAGTGAACTTCAAATTTACACTGCTATGCAAGCTATGCACTGACTACTTTACATTGTATCAAAGTGTCATATTTTCATTGTTATTTCATGAAAAGACAAAACATTTTTTACAAAAATGTGAGGGGTGTACTCTTTTTTGTAAGATACTGTATGCACCGTTTATCTAGACTCAGTAAACACTAGTTATCTGGATGATGATATTGTGAATGGTTGAAGTGCTCATTTTCTGTACACTGGATGAGAATTTGTATCTGGGCTATGTTTACACCATTTATCTAAATTCTGTATATACCATTTATGTAGTCTCTGTATACACCATTTTTCTGGGTTCTGTATATACCATTTATCTGGGCTGTGTATATACCATTTATCTGGGCTCTGTATATACCATTTATGTAGTCTCTGTATACACCAGTTATCTGGGCTCTGTTTATACCATTTATCTGGTCTATGTATATCCTTTCTCTGGGCTGTGTATATATCATTTAACTGGTCCCTGTATATACCCTTTATCTGGGCTATGTATATACCCTTTATCTGGTCTCTATAAACACTAGTTATCTGGATGATGATATTGTGAATGGTTGAAGTGCTCATTTTCTGTACACTGGATGAGAATTTGTATCTGGGCTATGTTTACACCATTTATCTAGGTTCTGTATATACCATTTATGTAGTCTATGTATATACCATTTATGTAGTCTCTGTATACACCAGTTATCTGGGCTCTGTTTATACCATTTATCTGGTCTATGTATATTCTTTCTCTGGGCTGTGTATATATCATTTAACTGGTCTCTGTATATACCCTTTATCTGGGCTCTATAAACTCTAGTTATCTAGCTGATGAGTTCATTGTTGTTATTTGTACTCAGTATCTGTCATACGCTGTCAATGTTTTTTTATAGGATCACACTCATCAGTTGTAGGTCAGACTCACCTTTGTGTAGCTGTAGATTTGCAGTATTTGCTCCATCTCAAATGAATATCCCACAAATCCGGCGATCTCCCCTTGGCCCAGACAGGAATAGTTTGAGCTTCAGCTCTGCGACACCAGACAGATGTGTAGGACACTTTGTAAAGATTTCATCTCATCTCCAAAAAGCATCAAAAGACGTGATAACCCAGAGATATTTGGGGGAGAAAGATTGGGTCCTTGTTAATTTCTCAACAGCAAAGAGAAGAGCCAAGAACGCAGCGTAGCTCCTTAGAAGTGGCCTGTGAAGACGACATCCACCCCGGTCAGATATAATCATACAGGGGGCGCTATCAGATAATGTCCTATTATACTATTATATTATAATACATTGTGTTTACTGTGTGATTTCTCCTTTAATTGTTAATCATTATTCGGAGTCCAGGGCTAGAAAGAAAAATCAATGTGAAATGTATCTGAGATGCCTCCTACTTCATCTGAATAGATCTCTGAGGCTTAGATCTCTGCACTCCACAGGCATACTTGATTCAACGAACAAAGTGTTATGATAAAGAGTTACCAGGACAGTGTTAAATTTTATAGGTGACTCTATATATCAGATGCCATATTACTGACATGGAGGCCACAGTCCACGTGTATATGTGCGGACACCAGAGCAGGTACATCTACTACACCGCTTCACACTCACCTTTTCTCTCTTATATTCATGTTATCTATCTGTTCCCAATTGATAAAAACATCCTACTTAGTACACATAAGCAGCAGATACTTTACTGTAGACCCAGCAACTTCTGAGCGCCGAATGTGTGGGAGAATAAGACTTACACAGTGCATGAAATTCTTTCTTGGGGGGTCGTAAAACTGGGCTTTCGATGACTTATCCACATGACAGAGAACAGTCCTCCAATGATGACGTCTCCGCTCTTATTATACTGATACTGGTTATTAGAATCAATAAACTGAAGGTGACATTGTGACGATGAATCCTCTGCTCCCTCTCCGCAGCATGAAGGACACAGGATAGATGGGTCAGAATATAACTGCACAGACATAAGTAGCTGCGTCCACCACAGATAGATGCATGGACACAGGGTGACTGGAGATGGTGCTGGCATTGACAGCTCTGCAGATCCTCAGCTTTTCAGGGCGCTTGTGTGACAGGACAAAGACTGGCTGCACTTTATATAGACCAGGTATCAGCAGATCAGAGCTCCAGGTGCAGAGGAGCGGCAGCCAGATAATTCCAGACTCAACATCATCTTTTATATAATTGTCTTATTCTTATTATTTTAGCTTCTTATTATTTTACTGATGAAAATCGCAAAAACCCTGAGAGGATTTAGAAGGAAATATGTTCATACTGCTATGTGGCCAAGTTCTTCCAACTGCTCCATTATACACCATACAAAGGCTTCATAAAGGAAATATATTTCACTCATTTACACACCTGGTGTAATGGCTGGTTAAGATGTGGATCCTCTGGACCACCACAAGCGATAAGCCACGTCAGGGTGCGCTGTCTAAATATCCTCCCGGTATTCACCAGAGTCTGCTGCAAGAAAGGTTTATTCTTCTTAGGCAGGTGACTAAAAGCGTCACCCAACCCTGATGAGGCTAACTTGCAATGGCAGTCGGGTGCAGTGTGATACAGATTTGGCAGGCAAACTTGTGGTCGGGGACAAGTAGAAAGGTCAGGACAGGCAGCAAACAAACATGGACAGAGGCTAGGGTCAATTGCATGGCAGAACTAAACTTCAGGAACATTTTCTCTAAGGCACTGGGTACTGTATATCCGGCAGGGAGTACAGGAAGTGCGCAGGATATATAGGTCAGTGCCTGGCAATTAGCCAATTGCCGGCACACTGGCACTTCAAATTTTACTGGGCCAATGTGTACGGGACCTAAGGAGTGTGGACCCAAATGCCAGGAGCCAGAGATGCACAGAGAAGCAGGAGCACGAAGAGGTGAGTACTGAGCCGGAGCACAAATGTGCCTGCAGCCCAAAGTGCGGATTACAATGCCACTTTCTCCAGGAGAGTGTCAGAAGAGGGGATAAGAGTGTGACTGTGGCTCAATGAGAGGGATGAGGTGCAGCTCAGAACAGAACCCCCTCACCCCCTTTGTTTAGCAACTTCAGCAACTTTTGAACAAGGTCTCGGTCCAGTAACAACTGTTGTGTTTAGAGATGGGTGAATTTCTCAAAAATTTGGTTCACCAGATTCGCCGAATTTTCCGCAAATAATCGTTAAAATAATCATGTTAAAAAACAGCTATTTCCTGGCTGCAGAGAGCCTGTAGGGTGATGTAGAACATTATGCCATGCACAAATATGCATAGGGAGCATGGTTTGGTCTTGATACAATGCTGTGTTTTAGTATGACATGCAGATGATTGCTGCCGCTTTTAGAATCACTTCACTCTTCACTTCTCTGGATAGTTACAGGGGCAAAACTGACCAAATAACTGAAGTGGGAACATAGCCTGACAAGGTAATGAGGATCCTGCTATAGCATCAAAGAATGCAATAGTAGGTTCCTGGAGCAGACACAGGTTGCAGCACAGTAAGGGGAAGTCACCAGCAGGCGGGTCCCTACATGAGGCAGAGCCTCGGAGTATCTGAGACTGGCCTGTGATTGACCACCAAGGCCAACGTTCTTGAATAGGTTGACTCAGCTCATCCACTTCTCCCAGATCGACATCTGCGACAACCCGGACAATGAGATTCGGTCGGTCCGTAAGACACAACCTTTAGTTGGCATTGCTCGGGAGCAGTTCACGGGCACTCACCTGTCCTCAACCCGCCTCTGTCCCTTTCGGTTCCTACAGCCAGAGAACTACTATGCGCTGTGGTCTCTGCGCTACTGTACGGTGAAGACCAACTATTGGAGGACAGTGGGCAATAAAGAGGTGGGGAAAGACATCCGCTGCTTCTTGCAGAGAGAGGTACTAGTGATGAGGAGAGTGGCATCGGGGGTTATGTTGCAAGTGGTCAGGCTTTGTACAGTGACACCGTTGAGGAGGCGGTGACAGGCAAAACTAATCAATGTAGCCGATCGCGCTTGGGACCAGGTGAAGCAAGCAAGGCTGTTACAGGGTATTCTGGTGCCCTAGTAAAACAAGGCATAAAGTGCCCCCCAAATGGAAAATTCAGCCCACTCCATGCCTCCTTGCTATCCCTTTTTCCTGGGATGAAGAGGCGCCCTAGGCTGTTGCTTTACTTTCGACTACCATTCTCCCAGAATTGGATGCAAGGCTTTATCTATCCATCTTGGGGAGAAGAGTGTGAGGGCAGCTTGGAGCGTCAGGCAGTGGCACAGCCAGAAGTCGTAGTGTTGCCGGGGGAGAGTCAGCCAGGTGGTGGCGAGCAGTGCGAAGTTGGGAGCCAAACAGCCACGATTTTAGGACACTCATTTGCAGGTCCCACGAAAGTAGTCGGTGCATGGGCTCACTGAGGACAGCCTGGTAGTATAACAGTCAGTCTCTGGGGAGCATTGGTAGTTGTAAAATCACTCTGCTCTGCACGGGGTTGCTGTTCTGTTGCCATTGACACAGGAGGAGGCGGAACAATGGCTGTAAGTAGAATCCTATGGCAGAAAAGTTATGCGTGACCCAGGACCTATAATTGGCATCATAAAGCAATGTGTCTACATTATGCTGCGTTCAACATACAGTGCGCTAGGAGAAATGTGTCTCAGATGTGGTGGGTCCATCAGCCACAGCAGAAGAAGCAACCAGTGGCACACTTCCATTTCAAGCAGTCAAGGCTCCACCACCTATGCCGAAGGGAAGTTTGTCTGTCTTTCCCATTCATCTACTGGTCCAGGATGCTCCGTCTTCTAGCCATCATGGTGCTCGCAGGTCCTTACACCAAGACGATTTGCAAGAGGACAGCATATGCATCTAGCCATCACATGCTGAGAAAGATGACCGTGCTCACTGTCCAACTTGGTGGTACTGCATTCACCTCCCTTTTCAAGTGGTGGACTCTACACCATTCAGAGAAGCTGGGCGAGGGAAACTTGGCAATGTTCTTTAGCCATTCCTACACGCAAGCCACCCTCTTGAGATGAACAGAACAGAGAAACTAAGATTCAGAGAAAAAAACAGAAGAGAGAAAATTCTATGAAAGAGCAAAACAGAGAGAAATCTGATGACAGTAAAACAGAGTAAATTATGAACGAGCAAAACAGGGAGATAATCTGCATGACAGTAGCAAAACAGAGAATCAATGAACAGAACAAAACAGGGCACCTAAATCTATGGACAGTGCAAAACATGACGATGAATCTAATGAACAGAGAAAGACCATTAATAATTTCTTGATGATCAACGTGGACAGGTGTGTAAGTTTGATGTACAGCAGTGGCAGCTAATGCGTGACACGCTGACAGTCTTGATCAGGAGGTCTTTCAGGAGGCCACGTAATTTGTCAGTCGCAGGACTGACGGATGCATGAACCACATCATTTCACTGCTTCATGTCCTGGAAAGACAGATGTTGCAATTTCTGTCTGTTTCAGGGGATCGGAGACCTTGGGACTAAATCTCACGACCATATGAGTCCGGTGGGGGCAAGGGGCAGCCAGTGAAGGGATTGGTAAATGGGAGAGGCAGAGGAGAACGAGGAGTGAGGTGAATCAGACGAGCAGCAGAGTTAGGATGTATTGAAGGGGAGCGAGTGTGCTAGATGAGAGGCCATAGAGAAGGGTGCTGCAATAGTCTTGCCGTGAGTGAGATGACGAAGGGCATGGACAAGCATTTTTGCGCTTTCAAAGTGAAGGATGTTTATGAGCGGATTTGAGAGATATTTTTCAGATGAGAGGCAAGAGTAAGGGTTTGGATGTGCGGTTTGAAAGGCCAGATTGGAGTCAAAGGTTATCCCAAGGTAGCGGACTTGTGGAGTCAGTGAGATAGTGCAGTCATTAGTAGTGATAGAGAGTTATTTTGCAACCCATATTCCATCTCAGCAGTTTCTGACCAGGGGTGTCTCTTCAACCCTCACTACCATGCCATGGCACGGAGGGAGGTTGGGGTTCGTAATAAAAAACAGACCGAGCTCCCATCATGCAGCACATGAGTCTGAAATCATTGATGTCTGTTGAAATGAGTGATTTTTTCTACCCAGCAGAGGAGGCGCAGGAGCAGCCGGAGAAGGTAGAAGGAGATGAAGAATTCAAGGCAGATGACCCAGACAAACCATGGCAGTATACAGTGGAGATGGACGTGGCAGCGATCCAAGTCCTCAGAGTCACTTGTGCAGATTGCGGTCCGCTGCCTGCTGATTTGTATGGGTATTGACAGATGAATAGTCACCAACCGGCAGAGGGATGACTTCTGGCTCACCACCATCTTGGGCCCTCGCTACTGGCCCAAAATGGGGGCATTTTTTTCACCTGACCAAGACGGTGGGACAAACTTCCAAGTACCTATGGAGACATACTATGTAGTCAGTGGCAGCTTTCTTCCCCCCACCTAGTGATTAGGTACCCACAGCAAGACACCTGGAGAAGACCTCAACCTGGATTCTTTTGGCTACCTACCTCAGCCTACATTTCTGATGCTGCCACCGCCTGATGACCACCATTATCTGCTGCCAGCTGCTTCTTCTACAAACACACCATCCTTAACCAGGGACTGGTATTGCCACCCACCTCCCCACTCGTCACTGGGCCATTGCTACTGCTGCTATCACCTCCAGGCTATGTCACCGTGTCACTCTCTGAGTTGCTGTTGCCACCTCCTTATGTCACCTAGCTGCTGTCACCTCAAAATTATGCCATTGTGCCACTCTCTGGCCTGATGCTGCTGCCGCCACTCCACACTGTGTAATTGTGCCACTCTGTAAGCTACTCATGCCGCCACCACCTCCACACTCTGTCATTGTGCCACTCTGTGGCCTACTCATGATGCTGCCAACTGACTATTCTCTCAGTCGACCACCCTGTGGTTTCCTATGCTGTTTCACATCTACCACTCTTATGCGTTGCCACTATGTTGGTTATTCCCCTTCTTTTAATCTGTCAGAAGGAATGAAAATATAAATCACAGTTATTCTTTCTTGAGAGAAGCCGTAAAAGCTAGTATGACATCCGTTAGTTTGCATCAGGAGATCTGTTGATGATAAGCTGCCAAAAGCAGGAGTGGATACAACAACACAGAAGACATGAAAAATCCCTTTACATAATAGTTGTGGGATCAACTCCTCGTTCTTTTTGGCTTTATGCAATGATGGGATTATTCGACCAATTGAAAGCAGAAACTAAAGATACATGGAAGGGCAAACTGATTGACAATCAATCAAAATTACTGGCTGAACACCCTCTCACTCTTTTGGGGGTGGGGCTTCTTACATATATCAGCATTTAACAGAATTCACCCACAATAGTTTAAAAATTAACTGTTTGCCACAGATGCAATATCCAAAAGGACTGGAGTGGCTGGATTTGAGATGTATGTAGGGCTGAAATACACAAAACACTGGATTTGACACAGATTCTCACAAAAAAAGTGGTTAATTAACTCTTGGCAACCAGATCTAAAATACCACCACAGACTGAACGGTGTTGCTATGGCAGAAATACACACAACCTGTATTTGATTCAAATTCCCCCACAAAAACAAGAGGTGAACCCTGACTTGGTATAAAAATCAATAGCCTCAGAATGAACCAGATGTTATTCAGGATGTATGGGGGCAGAAATACACACACCCTGGTTTTTATGGAGAATACTCCACAAACTAAACCAAGCAAAATAAAAAAAATGCTGGTTCTGGAACAGGTGTGTATATGACACACACTTGTGCAGTTCTTTCACCCCAGTAGCTCACAAAACGGATTTTTTTGCACAGAGTGCAATATAGCGCTGCAGCTGCCAGATGTTGTGGACAGGAGGACACACTGACAAGTGTCAGAATTTAAGATGGCTGCCGTATTTATAGGGCTGTGACATCACATAAACCCGCTGGCTGCTGATTGGCGTCATGTCTGCACATGTCATTGAGGGCGTTCTTTTCTTCCTCCTATAGTTCTCTGCCCCATGTCAGGAGATGTGCTTGCGCCCATTTTGGAAAAAAAGACGATTTGTTCCCGCGAATCACCATAAACTTCGCCTTCGTGCAGAATAAAATTTTCCCTGAAATTCTGAACGAATTCTACTTCGTTAGAAATGATTCGCACATCTCTAGTTGTGATGTCTTGAATATTCGTCAAGGGCACCACGGCAGAATCCATGGCCGAGTCTAACTGTAATTAGTGTTGAGCGATTTTTATCGACAAGTGAAATCGGCAGGTTCTTATGGTGTTCGGCAATTTCCAGATCATTGCGATAATTAAGGTTAATATCTGGCATCATCTATTAAGATCTCGCTTTTTTCGGCGCTTTCTGTAATTTTTGGACGGCCCGCATATAAGATTACAGAATAGTGGGGTGAGATGTCGTGTGCGACGTCCATGACTGGAGATGTGTATGGTTGCGATTGGCTGGAAAAATCACATGACCTCGTTTTTTAACATAGAAAAGCGTTTCCTGTTTTAGCCTCAGTGTCTTCAGCATCTCTCATAGGGATAAGTCTCTGCGCTTGCCTGTGGCAAAACCAGCTCCAGCGAATTAGTCTATTTCTGCACAGAGAAACTCAATATTAGCTGTGATCCTTCCAATTTAGTTATATAGAGATTTGAAGATTTTATGTAGTTAGCTATGAGATTTTAAAGCAGCATATACCGCTGGAAATTGACGGCGGTGGAGCGCGAGGGGGGGGGGGGACCCACGGGCGAACACAGACAAGCCTATCTATAATGAACACTGGGGATAAAGTTCACCAAGACTTAGTGTAGACTTTGTTAGTGGAATATCTTTATTATTAAACAGTTTGCTATTGAAATTTTTCCTGGATATTGGGCAGCTGAACTTATATTGGATAAACATAATTTTCTAGTAATGCAGGTCTCTTTGTAGGTGCAAAAACTCCACTTTTATTATCAGTATACATTTCAGATATGTGTTCTTTTAATTTTACCCAGTACACCTGTGATGTGATATATCCACCTTGCAGTTAAATTACATCAGCAATCTTGTAAGTCAGAACAGGTTGTTTGTTGCAAAAAATACGTGTATCATACCGAAAACACAACAGTTACGTGTTTTTTGACTTTTGCGACCAGCATTGTTCTTTCACGCTGCATACACGTAAATCTTAAAACAGCAATTCTATATTCACCACAGGTGCACATTGAAAGGTGCAAAAATACCGTTTATATATACCAAACATAACATATTACGTGTTTTTTGACTTTTGCACACCAGGTTTGTTCATGACGCAGCAATCACGTAAATCTTAAAACAGCAATTCTATATTCCCACAGGTGATGAAAGTGACACAAAAAACACGTTGTATCATACGAAAAACATAAACAGTTACGTGTTTTTTGACTTTTGCACCCCAGATTGTCATTGACGCAGCATCCCACGGTAAATCTTAAATACAGCAATTCTATTATTCCAACAGGTGAATGGAAGGTGCAAAAAATACCGTGTAATCATACGAAACATACCATGTTTACTTGTTTATTACATTTGCACACCCAGCATGTTCATTGACGCCAGCATCCACGTAATCTTTAAACAGCTATTCTATATTCACCCACAGGTGAATTGAAAGGTTGCAAAGAATACCGTGTACATACGAAAACATAACAGTTACGTTGTTTGTTGACTTTGCAACCCAGCATTGTTCATTGACGCAGCATCCACGTTTAAATCTTAAAAACAGCAATTCTATATTCCCCACAGCGTGACATTGAAATGGTGCAAAAAATTACCGTGGTACCATACGAAATCATAACAGTTTACTGTGTTTTGTTTGACATTTGCACACCCAGCATTGTCATTGACGCAGGCATCCATGTAATCTTAAAACAGCAATTCTTATATTCACCACAGTGTGAATTGAAGGTGCAAAAAATACGTGTATCATAGAAAACAATCATTTACGTGTTTTTTTGACTTTTGCACACACCTGCATTGTTCATTGACGCAAGCATCAACGTAAATCTTAAAACAGCAATTCTTATATCACCACTGGTGAACTTGAAAGGTGCAACAAATACCGTGTATCTACGAAAACATAACAGTACGTGTTTTTTGACTTTTGCACACCCAGCATTGTTCATTGAAGCAGCATCCACGTAAAATCTTATAAAAAGCAATTCGTTATATTCACCATAGGTGAATTGAAGGTGCAAAAAAAATACCGTGTTATTATACCCAAAACATAACAGATACGTGTTTTTTGGACTTTTGGCCCAGTCAGATTTGTGATAGACACCTTGACAGGTTATATTTGAAATCACAGCAAATTTTTGTTTTGACTTAGAGGGATTTGAGAATAGCTGTGATTTCCCGTCTTTTATAAGAGGCCTTTCACAAAACTATTTCCATACCTTCTCAAAATTTTTAATATTTCTGAACAGGGAGCGAAATGCAGGTGGTAAGCGAGCAAGAGGGGCGGTGAGCACATGGAGGTTGAGGTAGGAGAGAATGTGATCCTTCCAGTGCTGGCGACATCACGCATGCCAGCGGGATCGTCAGTTGCAGGCGTCAGGCCTGTCATCGGCTGTGGTAAGGGGCCCTGTGAATCTAAGAGACGAACTCGTCGCAATCTGTTCTTCAGTGGTTTAATGCAACCTGGCATCTAGCTAGTCTTACCCTCCTCGTTCTCGCAGTCACGGCACCAAATGTGTCATCAGCATCATCAGCATCCGTCCAACATGAAGCAGCCCAATGTCAACTCGTGTACACTCCCACTGGTGGATAATCCATTGCTGCGGACCTCTTTGATGACAAAATCCGGGTTGGAGGTCAGAAGGCATGTTAAAAAGATCAAGGAGGATTGATTTCAGTCTGCTCTGACTGCCCAGTTACTGATGACCAGCAGAGGAGGTGAAGGAAGCCGGTTCAATCGGCAAAAAATCCGGGCGGTCGGCAACGACCTTGCAGTGCCTTGCTTGTAGCCCGAAGCTTCTGGATGCAGAAAGTCAGGACGACCAAATAACCATGTGTTGTGATGATGATGATTACGACATTGCCGATACATCCTGGTCTTTTCCGCAGAATTTGCTTGCGAGCATTCGTCAGTGGACGAGGAGGAAGACGATGGTGGTAGAGTGTCAATACGGGTCCGCCACAAAAGGGAGGGGCGGTCGCAGAAGTCGCTTATATGGATTCGCCAGCCACGGTCAGCGCAAACCCCGACTCCCTCCTCTTATCGCCGTCAAAATGGTCCAGGACCTCTCAAGCCAGGGCCTTCTTTGACCAAGGCCTCTGATTCCACACAGCGATGTCATTATGCCGCCTTTGCCAGTAAACGCACAAGTAGAGGCAAGAACCTTAAGTGGGTTAACAACCAACAAATGTCTATGTCACATGCAGCGAATGCATTGAGTTGAAATGGATGGAACACTTGGCCAATAAATGGCAGACCGACGCCGGGCCTCCAACCATTGTCACCACCCTCTGTCTCCGATCCTCCATCCTCCGCCACCACCAAGCGTTCCTCAGCTGCCCATGTCTTCAGAGTCATGATCAGGGATCAGCCTCCGCTTCAGCCTCCACGTCGCCACGAGTACACCAGCCACCACAGAGACCCATCCTACCCCTTCTCCTTTCGTTGTTTGACAGACCTGACGACGGTACAGCGGCCGTCTAGCAGCCAGGCCTTCGAGTCTTCAGGTTTGGGAGCAGAAGAAACACTTTAACCAACCATCCCAAAAGCAAAAAGCACATGAATGTCGGCATTGCCAGGCTTTTGGCCTTGGAAATGTAGCCTTTCCGTCTGGTGGACACAGATGGGTTCCGCCACGTCATGGCCCTCGCCCTGCCACCCAATACCAGATGCCGAGCAGGCATTTCTTTGCAGAAAAAGCCGTCCCTGCCCTGGCCGCAGCCCACGTTGTCATCTAAAATTTTCAGCGCACCGTTGTCTGATCTGTGTCCGGAAAAGTCCATCTGACACCGACACATGGACTAGAAAGCACGGCCAAGGCCGCTATATATCTGTGGACAGCTCACTGGGTGAGCTGGGTGGATGTCTCTGGGGGTGACGGTGGCTCTCAGGCTCGGCGCGCGCTCTTCAAAACCGCAGGATGGTGAGGGCTCTTTCCCCCAAGGTCCTTGGTGGCTACTCACGTGCCAGATACACAGGCCGTGTTGAAATTAATCTGCTTGGAGACCGTACCCCCCCACCACAGTGTTGAGGAGCTCTTGACGGCTCTAAGCAACGAGGACCGAGCGGCTGGGCTGGGGTGACAAGAACCTTGAGCCAGGCAAGGTGGTGTGCCGATAACGGGCGAAAATCTTGCTGGCCGCCCTTAAGATCGGTTAGGCTGGGAGCACCTCCCTTTGCCTGGCACATGTCATGAAACCTTGTCGTCCGAAATTTCTAAGAGCTTCCAGGGTCTGGGACGCCTGCTGAAGAAGCTCATAAGAGGTTCCAGCACGTCGTCCAGTCTCACCTTCCGACGTGACGTATCGTACAGTAGTAGATGTCCTGCTTCATCCCGCCTGGCTGAGTTGCGAGTGTCACCTCGGCCTCCCGTAACCGTCTCATGTTTGACGTGGCAAACACGCAGGAATTCCACCCTCCACATGCTCCAGCGATTCGTGGCAGCAGCGCAATGCCATTACGCAGTACGACGTGACACTTGCCCTGACACGCTGGGGTGCGCACCTCGGGGTGTTCAACCACCGTGAGTGGAGCAGGTGAAAGAGCTTCTGCACCAGCCTTGCCAGTTTTGATGAAGCCACAAAATAGTCAGTGCGGGAACAATGCCCTTGTCAGCTGATGAAGCATTGTGGTGATCTTAGTTCTGGATGCAGGATCGTTTGACACTCTGAAAAACAACAGGGTCCGCCGAGCGACGGAGAGGAGAACGGACACAGATGCGGAACGGAAGCCTCTTCTCTCTGTCAAATCCACAAGGCCGACAGTTCACAATTTCATCGGTCTTCATTAGCAGTGGTTCGGGGTCCAGAGCTTGTGAAAGGTGGTGCATCAGCTCTCAGGGTGAATTATCAGGCAAGTCAGGGCTGTGTTGGAAGCTGTGCAGGAGGCAGCGGAGGAGGAGGAGGGGAGGAGGAGGAGGTATTCCTAGACACCGATCGTTACCGACGTCCCTGCCTGGAAAGAGGTTGGCGCGAATTTGAGGCGGAGAGAGGAAGATGAGGAAGATCAGTTTGCGAGTGCCCCTCGAACCCAGAGGCTTGGAAAACAAGGATCATCTCTCCATATGAGTGCTTGGTTGCTCCATTCCTCCAACATGATCCTCGCATTAATGCCATACAAATGAACAACAGTTACTGGGTGGCCACCCTCCTGGATCCCTGGTATCAAACAAACTCAGCATTTCCTTCCACCACCCAAATAGAGTGTAAAATGCAGGGAAATGCGGAGACCTTGCTGATTGATCAAACTGGAGACATCTGTTGCGGTATGCTTCACGTTCCCCAAATGTCACGCGGTGTTGGTACAAATCAGCGATCGTGACAGCCGTGGTGCCAAGGTAGGCGTAGCGGGCAGCAGCAGGCAAGGTGGCGGAAGGCCTAATGGGTGACCTCTGGCAATCTTTTTTTACCACCTCACCAACGCATGCATGCAGGCACACATCCAACACACAGAGATCAGCTTAAGATCATTGGTGCACGACTTTCTGCGTCCTCTAATCACCGATGTTTTTGCATGTGTTCCGGACCCATAGACTTCTGGGTTATCCAAACATGAACGAATGCTCGAGCTGGCTCGTCACGCCATATGAGGTGTTGTCCTGACCAGCAGCCACGCGTTCATATCTGAGGCGACACTTCAGCCACAGCTGGAGGGAGTCATTACAGACAAACCGATCCGGCTTTCCACAGATAATGTGGACTCGTCTTGTTCGACTTTCATCAGATGATCAGGGCATGGATCTTGATGATGTTGTTCCGTGGCCCCAATTGCCGAGGTCACCGATTAGTTGACCGGTCTATTTCTCATTCTTTTTCAAACCAGAAATTGGTCCTCTGAAACTTTTTTTATATGATCAATTTCTTTCTGCAATTTTTATCTCTTTTTCCTCTTTTATTCTCTTTTGCTGGACGGAGATGACTGTAAAAGAAAGCAAGGTTTCATGACAACACCGTATTCCATTTATCCCACTTTTATCTTAAGAAGTTTTCGCCCCCCCACAACCCCCCCCCCCGACCCAATAGTCAATGGTTTTGAGGTCATGTTGCTTGAGATACAGCTATAAATTATTGGTCCTTTGGAACAGAATTGTGGCTTATAAGTGGGCATTTCCCCTCACAATTTATAATAAATGGCTGATAAGTTCATTATTTAATAGTTTTTTTGGGGTCATGTAGCTGTGAGAGTAACAGCAACTATCATGAGTCCTTTGGAAAGAAATGTGGTTCTAGAGTGATTTCTCCCTCACCATTTTTAACAGTGGACTGAGGAAGTCTTTATTTATAATTTTTTTGGGTCATGTGCTGTGAAATGCAGCCAATAACTAAGGTCCTATTATAAAAAAAATGTGTATTTCGTAACAGACATTTGTTCCTTCCACACAAGTGACCAAAGTGGCTCAAGGGTCCTTGCTTTGAATTTTATGGGGGCAATTTTGCTTTTGAAATGCAGCAATAACTACAAGGATCCTATTCCTAAATAATGTTGTTTCTAATAAGACATTTGTTCTTCACAATTGTCAAAAGTGGCTCATGGGTCATGTTTGAATTTTTTGGGGGGCATTTTGCTGTGGACATGCAGCTATACTACAAGG
>JAODAL010034103.1:0-44708 GCA_025379985.1 Phyllomedusa bahiana | reverse complement strand
TGAACTACCTTATTTTCTTCAAATACTCCACTCCTCCGGAGAAAAAAAACAGCGACGTCCTGACACCTATATGGGAACCTTTGCACACACAATGACAGTCATCACCCAGACCCTCCAGTGGTGTTACTGTATAATATCCCAGCATTCCCAGCAGTCATCACCTCTCCAGTCAGCAGCTCAATGGTCTTGTTGGTGAGTTCTAGGATCTTCTGTTCATTGATTTCCCCCTGTACCAGGTACTGAGTTTGGGGCCCTGTGATTGGGGCCTCTATCACAGAGGCCAGGTAGGACTCACTAGAGCTCTTCTTCACTACTGTGTACTCCTGTTTATTAAGAGATACAATGATAAATATCACTACAAACATTTCCAGAGTCCATCACATCTCCAGTCCTATCATCTGTTATTACCATAGATAAGAATGATGTAATTTGACATCATCAGAATATCTCCCCTCTCCAGTCATATCATCTGTTATTACCATAGATAAGAATGATGTAATGTGACATCATCAGAGCCCCCTCCCCTCTCCAGTCATATTATCTGTTATTACCATAGATAAGAATGATGTAATGTGACATCATCAGAGCCCCCTCTCCAGTCATATCATCTGTTATTACCATAGTTAAGAATGTTGTAGTGTGACATCATCAGACCCTCCTCCCTCTCCAGTCAAACTGATGTTATTACCATAGATAAGAATGATTAATTGACATCATCGAGCCCCTCCCTCTACAGTCATATTCTTGTATTACCATAGATAAGATGATGTAATGTGAATATCAGAATCTTCCCCTCTCCAGTCATATTATCTGTTATTCCCATAGATAAGAATGAGTAATGTGACATCTCAACTCTCTTACCTCCCAGTAAACGGGAAATTATCTTAGGGTGAGATTTAATATACACTCCGCCATCTTGTCCTTGTCTCTATTCATCCTTGTTGAGTCAATTAGGAAGATTATCTTATAGACAATATCAATAGAGATGATCCAATATTGTAGAGACCTAAATGGAAGAAGACGAGATATAAAAGCCACACAAGTAGTCTGTATATGAAACTCCTCCATGTTCCCGATCAAAGCAGTGTCACAGAGCATTGAATCCTCCCATGAGCGCTCCACTATCACTGGCCACAGCGGGGTTACCAGTATGTATGGCCTGTGACCGCTGTAGACCATCACAAGATCCAGTGGTCACATATATACTGACATCACCACTGCTGCTAATGTTGTTGTGCAATCTAAACAGAGACTGAAGGACTTAAATGTCACAAACCAAGAGTTTTGTTCAGTTCAGTCCCGTCGTCCGACTGAAGACTAATTTTCAGCATAATATTGAAAAAGATCTTTAAAGGTTGAGTGTTGAATCCAATAGGGCCCAAACTGAATCTAATTTAACATTGGAAAAATCTTTAGTAGTGATGAGTGATTGTGTCAACTATCTTTATCGATTCGATATTGGCAATTATCATGACGATATCCAAGAGTCGATAACAGATTATCGCCGATGACCATTAAAGTCTATGGGAGAGGAACAACACATTCATTCTTATACCCAAACAGGGGTGGAGAAGCTGGAATTAACATCCACAATAGGAAACTGGAAACGTGATACATCTTAGGCAAGACAATTAGGCAACAAGAGTCACAGAAAAAAAGTCACAGACTATTCACTATCCCTGTCCTGTACCACAGCATGACCCACAAATTAACAAGTGCCGGAAAAAGGAGTCTTTGAACCACCATTTTAGTTGAACAGGACATTGACTATGCCTGTCCTGGACCGCAGCATGACCCCAAAACCTGTCTGACCCACAGATTAAAAAGTGCCGGAAAAGGAGTCTTTGAACCCCCATTTTGGTTGAACTGGACATGGGCAGCAAAGGAACGCTTGGTCTTGGAAGTGGCGGACGAGGCAGAGACAGAGGGTGTGACAGTGGTTGGAAGCCCGGGACTGGTGTGGCCTTTTTTCGCCAAGTTTTCCCTCCATTTCAACTCATGCATTCGCTGTGTGTGACTAGACATGTTGGTGGTGGTTAAATACCTAAGATTCTTCCCTCTACTGATGCGTTTACTGCAAAGGTGGCATATGACATCACTGGGTGAATCAGAGGCTTGCTCGAAAAAGGCCCAGGCTTGAGAGGACCTGGATCTTTTCGACAGCGATAAGCGAGGAGCGTTTTTCCGCTGATCGTGGCTGGCGGAATAATCTCAGTGGACTTGTGCGACCGCCCTCTCCTTTTTTGAGGCGGGACCATACTGACACTACCCCCATCATCTTCCTCTTCGTCCAGTGATGAAGCGCTCGCAAGCAAATTCTGCTGAAAAGACCACGTTGGGTCCGCAATGTCGTCATCATCATCATCAACACAGGTTACTTCCTCGTCCTGACATTCTACATCCTGGAACTGCGGGCTACAAGCAACCGGCACTGCAAGGCGTTGCCGACCGCCCGGGATTTTTGCCAATTGACCGGCTTCCTTCTCCTCCTCTGATGGCATCAGCGATTGGGCGTCAAAGCAGACAAAATCATCCTCTTGGTCCTATTGATCTTTTGTAGTGCCTTCTGAACCCAACCGCATTTTGTCATCAAAGAGGTATTTAGATAATGGATTATCCACTGTGGTGGTTTCACTAGTTGACTTTTGGTCTGCCTTTGCTTCATGTTGGACGGATGCTGACAATGATGATTACGACATTTGTGGCCGTGACTGGGAGGACGAGAAGGTAAGACTGCTGAATGCAGGTTGCATTAACCACTGAAGAACAGATTGGCGACGCTGTTCGTTACTGAGATTCACAGGGCACCGACCCAGCGATGACAGGCCTGGCGGTCCTGCAACCGACGATCCGCTGGCTTGCGTGTTGTCGCCAGCACTGGAAGGAGCACCTTCTCTCGTACCTCTACCTCCATATCCTACAGCCCTCTTTGCTTGCTTACTACCTGCATTTCGCTACATGTTCAGAGAAGATAAAAATGTAAAAAGGTATGGAAGAGTTTTTGACAGTGTTATTGAAAGACAGCAAATCACAGCTATTCTTAAATCCCTCTAATTTCCAACAGCCAACTAGGATTAGAAACAGAATTGTTTCTATCAAATATCTGTGAAACGCGGTCTGGTGGAAGAAAGGTAAGACAAAATCAACAGTGTTCTTCCTTCAGTCCCTGAGATTTAAAAGTGCCCAGTAGGACTAGCAATTGAAAGTTTTCAACAAACTATCGTACAAATTCACGATTAGTGCAAACTGAGACAAATAGAGTGAAATAGAAGCATTAAAAAGTTATATGGATTAATATGACAGCCTTCGCACCACTGACTTCAGGTGTAATTTACTAGGAAATATGTATAACACAATATTCGTACAACTGAACTGTTTGCGCCAAACAGATGCACGGACTGCAATAAGAGTATTTAAATATTATATGGATTAATATGGCGGCCTTCGCACCACTGACTACAGGTGTAATTTGCTAGGAAATTTGTAGAACACAATCAGTACAAACTAACTTTTAAATTATAGGATAGTTACCGAATAACTCGAGTATTAAATTTATATATTACCGACCCAGAGTATAAGCACGAGGCACCTACTTTTGCCCCAAAAAAACGGGAAAACTTATTGACTCGAGTATAAAGCCTAGGGTAGAAAATGCAGCGGCTACTGGTAAATTTTAAAAATAAAAATGGATACCAATAAATTTACATAGGCTGTTTAATTTCCCCCATAGGCAATTATAGGCAGATATATGGCCCTATATGCAGGTTATAGGCAGGTATATGTCCCAAAAGGCAGGTATATGCCCCATAGCATGTAATAGGCAGTTATATGTCCCATATAAGCAGATTATAGGCAGGTATATGGCCCCATATACACCTACTAGGCAGGTAAATGGCACCATAGGCAGGTATAGGCATTATGGCAGAGTATATGGGCACACCGATAGGGCAGGCTGTGCTGTTTAGGCAGGTATAGGGCAGGTATAGGCAGGCTGTAGCAGGTAATAGGCAGGTATAGGCAGCTGTAGGCAGGTATAGGCAGTATAGGCAGCTGTACAGGTATAGGGCAGGTAGGGCCGCTGTAGGCAGGTATAGGGCAGGTATAGGCTGCTGTAGTCAGGTATAGGGCAGGTATAGGCAGCTGTAGATAGGTATAGGGCAGGTATAGGCAGCTGTAGGCAGATATAGGGCAGGTATGGGGCCGGCTGTAGGCAGGTACAGGCAGCTGTAGGCAGGTATTGGGCAGGTATAGGGCCGGCTGTAGGCAGGTATAGGCAGGTGTTGGCAGGTATAGGCACGTATAGGGCCGGCTGTAGGCAGGTATAGGGCAGGTATAAGGCCGGCTGTAGAGTGGCAGGTATAGGGCAGGGTATAGGGCACTGTAGGCAGGTATAGGGCAGGTATAGGCCGACTGTAGCAGGTATAGGGCAGGTATAGGCAGCTGTATGCAGGTATAGGCAGGTATAGGGCCAGCTGTAGAGCAGGTATAGGGCAGGTATAGGGCCGACTGTAGCAGAAGTGCTATTAGGGCAGGTATAGGCAGCAGTAATGCAGGATATGCGAGGGCACGTATAGGCAGAGGGCTGTAGGGAATAATAGGCAAATAAAAAAACAATCACTTACCTGGATCCCCGCTGCTGCCGTCTCCCGGGCGCGCTCCTCGGTTTTCCCCCGGCACAGGCGGTGACGTCATCAGGCCGGCACGCAGCGTGATGACACACGCCGCCTGTGCCGGAAACTCCGGACAGCCGCAAAGTCTGCGACATGCCCGGAGTCCACTGCGGAGCAGGGAGCGCTCGCTCTCTGCTCCGCAGTGGTATCCCTTCACCTATATGCGCTCCGAGGAGTCGCATATAGGTGAAGGGATCGCGGACAGTGCCCGGGCTAGCGCAGCGCCCGTACACTGTGCGCTCACTCGGCAATCAGTTATATGCGCTCCCTGAGGAGCCGCATATAACTGAAGCGTCCCTGTCAGCGCACGGGCCATCGCAGCGCCCGAGCGCCTACAGTGACTCGAGTATAAGCCGAGGGGAGATTTTTCAGCACATTTTTTGTGCTGAAAAACTCGGCTTATACTAAGGTATATACGGTAAGCCGGTTTTTGGGAACACTGTCACACAGTGATTGCAATAGAACTGAAAACACAGGGACAATTTCAACTGCTAGCAGAGGTCTGATGGCCAAAAAAGTGGTAGAAAACAATTCCTTTTCAACTGAAGATCACAGAACACCCTGAGCTGCAAAATATCTCCCTTCGTTTCAAAAGCCTCTCCTCCTGCCCCCCCCACCCCCACTCCCGCAGCCCCGCGGCTACACACACCAGTAGATATCGTTAAAACTTTCTCTAACTAAATAAGAAGTGCAATTCTCTAATCTAACTCTATTCTAAGCGGTAGGTGGATGGTTTCTTGTATTAGAAGTGACTATCAGAGCTGTTAGAACAGCTATTCGTTTACAAGCAGACAGACACATCCTGCTGTGAAGAGGCATAGACAGAGTATGAGCTCAAACAGGAAATGCAGCAGCATCGATAAAACAAGGTCACGTGATTTTTGTAGCCAATGAGATCCATACACCACAAAGTGGTGACGTTGTACATCCTCCTCACCCCTCTCTAGCCTCAGAGCTGATTGGCTGGCCGCCAAAATGATAGGAAACGCTGAAAATGGCGCAATAGTAATAGATTATCTGTAAGATTGTCACCTAAAATATCGCGTGATCGGAGATTTCCGATCAGCCTAAAAATCGTGCGGATTTCAACTTTTATCGATAATATTGCTCATCCCTAATCTTTAGCTTTAAAAGAATAACGTACTGATTCAGACCAGGTCATTAGGGCCCCCGGGCCCAAGGGGGGGTGCGCAGGGGTTTTATTGAACTGTCTAATAAAAAATTGCATTGTAACTTTTACAGGATTCATCACAAAATAAAAAAAATTGGAATTTTTTAAAGGAACTTTACCCCACCATTGAGGTTTTTACGATACAACTTACTTTTTTTACTACAATTTATTTTATATGACTAAAAAACCAACCACTGGATACCATTTAGGGGGCTTTACCGATCCAAAAATTCCAATCATGCGCCCCACTCCGCTTTGAATTTTTAAAAAGTTTTTAAATTTAAAAAAAAGTGTACCCTCCGACTCTTTTTAGCTGGCTGGGTTTATGTCTGAAAGCTAAAAATTTATTAATTTATAATTAAAAACTTAATAAACAAAAGCATCAAAAATTTGACGGTTTTGGCTGGCTGGGTCTTGTCTTTTTAAAGAAGCCAATTTTTTTCAACTATGTGGAAAAAATATTTGATAAGTGAAAGTGTAAATCGTGACGCCCCTTGGCTGGGGGGGCAGGGCTACGACAAAGTTTTTAACATTTCTTTAAATCAAGTTACGACGTCCATCCGTTCCTATTGTGCAATAGGTTGATCCAAGGGAAGGGAAAACACCCCATAGGGGGAGACCATTTGTCCTCTTTTAGGGAAAAATTCCTTCCCCCACTTCAATCTCCAAACAGAAAATAAAACCCTGGTTCAACGACCCTTCTCCAAATCCCGTCACTATAACTTGCATATTATTTTCATCTAGAAAAGTATCAGACCTTTTTTGAACTTATTATGAAGTCACTGAAGGCCCCCTTCACCCTTATTTTCCACATTGGCGCCCTATCCCCCCGGATTTGCGCTTCAAAAACGGGGCCAACCGCGGATTTTATTACGGTAATCCACGCTCTCTAGAAACAGTGGGTTCCCGCTTTTTCCCCGCTCGGGAAAACCCCGCGGGGGGAGAAGGTGACATCAATTTTTTACGGCGGGACGCCCTAAACAATGATTGTTATGGGCCGGGGGCGGGGCCCCCCCCCCGCTGGCCCCTCCCCTCCCCCCTTATTCACGGCGATTTTTTCGCCAATCGCTCACAAAAAACCTCGGGAATTTTAAACCGTTGAAACCCCTAAGGGGGTTTAAGTGGGGGGAAAAGTTAGTGAACTTGTTAGAAGTAAAACTGGGATTAAGGGATTCGCCGGGTTTTTGGGTGATAGGTTGCCATGGGATACCGCTGGGGGAGTGTCCTTTTTTGGCCATTTAAGAGTTAAAAGCTTAGCAAGGCAAAGGACTGGGGTTTTTGGGTAAAGGGGGGATAATCCCCCAATCAACTGGGGGGAGAAGGGTTTGCCCACAGAAAGGGGGTATCCTGTCCCCCAGGGGAAGCTGCGTCAGGGAAACAGAGATTTTACAAGGAAAGTCTGAGGGGAGACCTGCCTGCCATGAGGGGGGGGGTGAACCTGTGGCTGTTTCCAGGGGAACCCCCCCATGAGCCGTGTACCTTACATATTTGAGTTAGCAGAAAAACCGTGAGAGGCCGGGAAAAGTCCCCCCTTTTGAAGGCGGGAAGTGTCCAGGAGAAGACAACAACCCGGGGAGCAGCAAGGAGGATTCAGCAGGAGGTCTGAGCTGTAGTAGAAGTGAGGTACTGGAAAGGTCAGGTAGAACAGTGAGGAGGACAAAGGGAGAGCCCTCGTTATTGGTAGGTGGTTGCTGAAGCTGCTGGGTGTCGTGACACAGGAGGACTGTACTGAATACCAAAAGTAAAAGTCTAATTAACTCCAGACAGTGTGTGTCATTGTTTCCAGTTATTTTTACCACCGATGCACCACACTCCACATCACACCATCTCCCCACAAATTAACCCCTTCCCGACATGGGACGATCAAACTTCTGGCGATCGTGCGGGTGAGCCCCGTATGACTGCGACATGGGACCAGCGGTATATTACCACTGGCCTCATGCCACATCACCCACGTCCAGAGTGAGCTCCAGCCGCGGCTGTTTAACTCCTAACTCCAATCAATTAAGATCGTTGGAGCTAATTCGCAGGCAGGAGGAGAAAAGCTCCTCCCTGTCTGCTCTCGGCGCGCCGCTGCACGATAGTGCAGCAGCGATCGCTTACCCGACGGTCCCGGGAAGTGAAGATCACTTCCTGGGGTCGTCTGTGATGTCACGATGCCCACAATGCATGTGTACTGGCCTGCCTTGCAACAGCAATCGGATGATTGCTTTTACAATTCCCCTGTGGAGAAAAGTAAAAAAATTTATAAACAAGTGTAAAAAAGTAAAAAAAAAAAAAAGTGAAAAAGTAAAACACACAAAAATTAAATAAAAACATGTACACCAACCTTTTCCCCTTTACAAATGCCAAATGCCCCCAAAAAGATCAAAAATAAATAAAGTACCCATATTTGGTATCGCCGCATGCGTAACAACCTGTCCTATAAATATGTCATATTAATTAACCAGTACGGTGAATGCTGTTAAAAAAAATTTAAAAACACAAAGAATTGCGATTTTAGCTCATCCTGCAGCACATAAAATGGAATAAAAAGCGATCAAAAACTCATATAAACGCCAAATTTGTACCAATTAAAACATCAGTTCATCCCGCCCAAAAAAATCTTATGTCTTTATATACGAAAAAATAAAAAAGTTATGGCTCTCAGAAGACAGCGATGCATAAAAATTGTTTTACAATGGAAGAAAGGGAAGGCACTCCCAGCTTCTTTATGAATATATGGTGCCGGTCTAAAGGTGGAGTTTCACCACATGTACAAATGAAGTCAATTGACCGCACTCAAAAATTGATGCAAAAGGAGATGTTTATTATAATCCACAGGCTCCAAGTGTGTAACAAATATAGGTGACTTTACATAACGTTTCATTCAAGAGACCTTTGTCAAATAGTCACAAGATGTAGACATAGAGGAAAGAATAAACGGGCCGCAGCCCAGTGGAAGAAGGAGACGGCTCCTATAATAAATATTTCCTTTTGCATCCATTTTAAAAATTGTTTTGCACAATAAAAACACTTTTTTTTTTTTTTTAAAGTGCTTCGACAGAAAAAAAAACTATATAAATTGGGTATCGCCGTAATCGTATTGACCCACAGAGTAAAGCTAACTTGTCATGGATACTGCATGGTGAGCGCTGTTAAAAATATAAATAAAAACACTACTAGGATTGCAGTATTTTCATCACACTGCCTTTCAAAAAACGGATTTAAAACTGATCAAAAAGTCTTGCCCTCTAAAAAATGATACCAATAAAAACGTCAACTCATCCCGCAAAAAACAAGATCCGTAGACAGAAAAATAAAAAAGTTATGGCTCTCAGACTATGGCGATGCAAAAACGTGTTTTCATTTTTGAATAAAATTTTTGTTATTGTGTGAAAGCAGTAAAACATAAAAAAATACAAATTTGGTATTGCTGTAATCGTATCAACATGCTGAGTAAAACTAGCATGTTATTTATATCACACGGTGACCGCTGTAAATAAAAATAAAAAACACTACCAGGAAGCTGTAGTTTGTTAAAAATCCCCCACAAAAACCTTAATAAAAAGTGATAAAAATCAAATGCCCCCATATGTACCAAAAAAAAAAAACTCACCCAAAAAAAAAAGCCCCATATCACTCCGATACAAAAAATAAAAAGTATGGCTGTCAGAATAAACAACATAAAAAAAGCAATTTTTATAGACCTATTTCTATTGTGTAAAAGAATAAAACAAAAAAACCTATATAAAGTTTAATCATTCAATTTTACCAAACCACATAGTAAAGTTATCTGTCTTTTACACGCACGGCAAACGGTGTAAAATGAAGCCCAAAAAAAAATGGGGAACTGCATTTTTTTCGCCCCCATTTCATACCCAATACTAAAAAAAAAACTATGGAACACCTTCACCCAAAAGTACAAAAACCCCCTAAAAAAGACCTTGAGGGTTTAAATTTCCAAAATGGGGGGACTTCTGCAAGGTTTCACCGGTTCTGGTATTTGGGGGGTTTTGCAAATGCGACAGGGCCCCACCAAAATTGTGTTCCAAAAGCCAAATAGCCTCCCCCTTTAGGTACGCCAAACTTGGAAAAAGGGCGTGAAAAATTTTTGGGTTTTTTTTTTTCCCAGCTTTCCCTTTAAAAAATGAAACATTTTCAGCTAAAATTGCAATTTTTGGGGAAACTTTTTTTTTTACATTTTCCCAGCCAACCTAAAAAAATGTGAAACCCTTTTGGGTGATATACTCACTGACCCCTGGTAATTCCTCAATGGTGTATTTTTCCTATAGGGGGGTCTTTTTTGGGAGTTATTAATTTTTAGCACCTTTAGGGCATCTCAAATCGAAATGGCGCCTTAATAAAATGTAATAAAATGAGACCAAAGGTAGGTGCACCCCCTATCTGGGGGTTTGGTTGACCAAATAATGCACTGGGGCCCCAAAAAGGGGAAACTCTGAAAACTTTTATAAACAGATTGGTATTTAAAGTCCTGTCAGATGGCTGTGTCTGCATAGCCTGCACTAGGGAGTATCCCTCTCTCCCACATTCAAAAAGACGACCATATAAGACTTGCAGGACTGCCGTATTGCAAATATAAAACGATGATTTATTATATGCTTCGTAGAAACATATCACATTTGTGTGTGCACAAACTTGTGCTACTTGCGGTGCAAAAATTAGAAAGACACCAGTCAGATCAAGTCACACAGTCCTGGATACCCATTGTAAAGCTCCAGCGGTCTCCTAATTTCACGGAGTCCCAACGTATGGAGGCGAGTCTGTGCTACATGCGGTGTCCGAGGTAAACGGTGACTTTCGGGGAGACTCCTCCCCTTTCTCAAACACGTATTCACCTCCTCCTGACTTCCTTTTATACTCAACAAATATTGCACCTATAGTTAAACAACATATTAAAAACAGAGCGACACTATATACATATCAACAATCATATAATACATATACTATTTACAAAAATACTCTGAGATTCAAGTCTTCATTTAAGCCTGCCGTGATGCAATGTGTTTCATCGGGATATCCAAAGCACTTCCTTTGTAATAATTTCCTCTGCAAACAGGTTCTCACCTTCTCTACATTTGACCTCTTCTAACACGCACCACCGTAACTCTGCTATTCCATGACCCAATTCCTGGAAGTGTTTAGCGACAGTAGTTTCCCCATACTTCTTTTTGAGTGGATCCTCTGTTCTACCTTCCCTCTTCACTGCTGTCCTGTTAGACCGATGCTCCGTGAGTCTAGTTTTAATACTCTGCGCTGTTTGCCCTACGTATCCCTTGCCGCAGGGACATTTAAGTAAATAAATTACCAACTTGGTATTGCAAGTATAGAAACCCCTAAGTGTAATTTTAAAGCCTTGAGTGGGATGTGAACTGTAAGTGCCTTTGATAATAGAACTACAATTAGTACAGTTAAGGCAGGGATATGTGCCGACGCGAGTGGACACTCTTTGAGCCTTGCTTTCTTTCAACTGTGATGATGTTATAACATTACCTATGTTTTCAGGCTGGGCTGTAGCTCAGGCTGGCAGGATCAACAGCTGCAGCAGGCTGATGTGCAACTACCACCACTGATACACTGCTGCTAGCCCTCTGTGGAGTGACAGACAGGCCCGATCCAAATGCCGAAGGGCGCGTGTCGCATCAGCCAATGGGAGGACCGTAGCTGCTCCACTCAGCTACAGTGCTGGTATTCCCGGTGAATCACATTGAAACTCCCATGCATAGCTAGTGCTGTGCTCTGTTAAATTTCCCTGGACTGCCTTTGCTTTCCTGTGATTTGTTTTACTTGTGTTTCTTGACCCTCGGCACTTGTTACTTCCCATCGGGCTTGTCTTCTGATTTTGTCCCTCGCTTCCGTTCGTGTTTGACGCTCAGCTTGTTTAACGTCTCCTCTGGTATCTGATTTGTGCTCTTTGCGTTTCCCGTTTTGGAGTAACTGACCCGTACTCGTCTGACTATTCTACTTCTGACCTGGCCCCCCCCCGCACTCTAGCAGCGCAAGGAACAGTCGCCCATTGCCATGTCTGCCGTCTATGGCATGCACGTCCAGTATCAGGGGACAAAGGCTGGTTAACAGTCAGGGATCACTGTATCCGCTACCCTTGACGTGACATTTCACAATGCCATAACCGTTACTGCTCTACTCCTCCACTATGAACCCTTCCCCATAGACAGCTTTTGGTAGAGTCAGCAATGTCAGTAGGAGCTTACCCAGTAGCCAAGGATCTGGCCCTGAGGTCAAGAACAGCAGGAGTCTTCTACCCAAGCAGAGTGTCCTCGGCACTACCTTGCCCTCCTGTGCAGCCCCTATCCAGTTGCCTTGACAGTTCTCCAGGAATCAGGAAGCCTTTGTGGGCATTTAAGAGGGATGTCGCCTGTATTTATAGGCTCCGCCCACTTGTACCACGGCAATAGGGAGCAAAGATTGTAATGTTTATGTCCCTACTTCAGTGTCACCCCCCATAGTGGCATTTCATTACACGCCAGATTCGCCTGAACTGTCTCTTGGACCAGTTTCATTGCCGCTTTAGGGAACTCTTGATGACCTAGAAAGGAAGCCTGGTGGCCCGAGGCTCAGCTGACTCACCATTGAGCAGGGTAAAAGCTGGTGAGGAATTTTGCTCTGAATCTTCTCGGCTGGGTGTACCGTCTGGGTGAACGACCCAGCTTCTCAGATGCATTTAGATTAGGTTACCGATCATTGAAGAGTTGGGTTGTGGCGGTTACCCTACCCCTTGGGTACGTAGATGAGCCATGGCACTAGCCGTTTCAGTCTGGACAAACGTTTGTAGGGAAAGACACTCGGAAAAGGTATCTCTCCGGTGGTCCCACGACAACCATGGTCACTTCAAACCCCGTTGTTTCCGATGTAAACCATGAGGAGCCCATGCAAGTGGGGCTTCTTCCGTGACAGCTGTTATCTAGTGACCGTAGGACTACTCTCGCACAAGTGGTATATGCTTCTAACGTGCAAGATATGACACGGCATTCGGAAGAGTGCTCCAAACGGAAGACCAAGGCCAAAAAACTCCCAGCGCCTAGGTGAGTCATCAGGAAGATCACCTAGGCGAGCAGTATTTCCTATGCATATCCAAAAAATATGCTGCTTACCAGTTAAGATTTCATACTTGTCGCTGTCTGGTTCTGGAGTGCGTTTTGTAGAGTCTGATCAGCTTCTAATTTAGATGATGGCGTCTTTCGTCAAACGTCTAGCCTACCTTGCGACCGCTATCTGAGTCCTACAGGGTTTGTTCAATAGACTCCACTAGCAAGGGGCACAATCCAACATTGTAACTCCTTTAGCTGGAGGATGGTGGGTTCGGTTATCCATACATACTGAAAAGTATTCTATTTTATTAAGGAGGGGCTGCCTCAACCTGAAGTGGTGTTGGGACTGCCCTGCTTTCATAAACATAACCCATGTTCTGACTGGAATTCAGGTAATTATGTCAAGTGGGAAAACGTGTGTGACCGCTTCTCCCTAACCAATACTGGCAACTACTGAGTTGAGCAATTCCTGTTTTTAAACCGTGACTTTTGCTTCAGTATTTTCTCAAAACAGTAGAAGATACTACCATGAGCCTCCATAAATCTTACGACTGTGCCATTGACCTAAGTGCCTGGAGTGAGTTTCCCAAGGGAAGGATATATAATCTGTGGTCCCTGGTCCAGAGAGACTGCAATAAACAATATATTGGCAGAAAGCGTTTACAGAAGGAGCCATACCCACCTTCGTGCTCTTCCCATGGATGCAGGTTTTCTTTGTGAGGAAAAGGGTGGAGGCCTTCCGGTCCATGCATATATTTACCGTGAACTGGAATAAAAGAAATGTAAAAAACTAATACCCATTACCCTTCTGATCCCCTGATCGTTTTCAACCAAATCCAGGTAGCAAATGTTTATCCGAGTTGACCTTAGAGGGCCTATGAACCTCATCCAGTATGCCTAGACAGGGCTGAAGGAAAAACGCGTTTAACACTCGCTGAGGTACATTTTCGAGTATCTGGTGCTGCCGTTCGGGTTGCGTGTAATGCGCCCGTCCGGTGTTCCAGAACTCCTGGTTTATTATGTTATACTCTTAACTCATCGTTTGTTTTGAATGGTCCGTTTTACCTGTATGACATTTTAAAATCTCTATTTCGTTAAGATTGTCGTCCCCACGTTAAACACGTACTACAGGTATTTAAAATCCTGAAGGAAAATAGTTTGTTTGTCAAGCTTGAAAAGTGTGGTTTTGGGGTGCGAGGTACCTTTTCTGGGTACATCCTGACTCCTCCAACTCATTCGTATGGACCCCTTTAAAATTCTAGCATTTCACGATTGGGTCCACCCTTCATACTCTGAAAGCCCTACAGCGGTTTCCTAGGGTTTGCGAACTACTATCGTAATTTTTATTTCATAAATTTGTCTGTCTTAGTTCGGCCTCTGATGACACATGACTAAGAAGGGGTGGAGTTCATAATTGGCAACCCTGAGGCATAAGTGCATTTGATAAGCTAAGTCAGTGTTTTGTATCAGCTCCTGATGTTGAATCAAGCTGATCACAAAGCTAAACCCTTTGTGCCGTTGAGTTGAATGCTCTTCCGAGTATGCGCAGGGCGTCTAATGTCTCAGGTCCGCTAATATGACTACACCTTCGCCCTTGTGCCCTTTCTTTTAACTTGTAAATTTCCGTCGAGCTGAAAGGAATTATGAATGTTGGGAACCGGATTTGTAGGCTATTAATTGGGCCTTCGAGAATGTGCGCCACTTCCTCGAGGGTGCCCAGCACAGGTCACGGGTCCTTACTGATCATAAGAATCTTACCATATTTAGAGATTGCTAAAAGGTTAAAGCCACTTCGAGGCGCATTGGGACATTATTTTTAACACGCTTTAACTTTTGTTGTTTACTATACAACCTGGTTTAAAACAATGTGAAGGCTGATGCTCTATCTAGAAGCTTTTGTGCCAGCCCAACGCATCTCAGAGGGTCCGGCCCCTAATTTGCCCAAGGAGACTTGTTGACTCCTGCTATTTTCGCGCCTGATTTACCACTGAGATTATGGTCCCACCAGGATATGAGAACCTAGCTAACTAGTCCAATTTCAAGGTCTTTTGTCCCCACACAGTTTTAGGCGACTAGTTATTAAAAGAATTTCATGATTCTGTGTTGTCTGGGCATCCTGGAGTGTCTGGCACAAAAAAGCTATTTCTCGTAATTACTTGGTGGCCGCATTGCCCTATTTCTTGTGTAGAGCCTATGTGGCATCTTGTGAAATCGCGCTCAGGCAAAGTTTCCCCAGAACTCCGTCCCCCTGGGGAACTTTGGCACCGCCTAACCTATGACCTGAGACAATCCATGACGCCCCATATCTCCATGGATTTTTAGACAGACCTTCCTCCTTCAGAGGGCAAAACAGTATTTTGGGTGTAGTTGTCGTTTCAGCAAAATGTGCCATCTTGTGTCCATGTGTTTTATTTTAAGGGGGTTACCTGTCGTCCCGCAAAGACTCGCTGATTAACTCTATGTCAAACACATGTCCAAGCTTCACGGGTACCAGAGAATATCGTTCGGACAGAGGGGTTCAGTTTTTTTCTTGTATTTTGGAGAGCCCTTGCAAGCTCTGGTATCTCATACCTGTCCTTCTCTTCTGCCTTCCACACCAAGTCTAATGGGCAGACCAGAGAGGGTAAATCAAATGGTAAACAACGTACGAAAAACTACCGATGTTATGTATCTGATCCAGCAGGTAATACTGGGTAAAATACTTACCGTTGGTGTGAATTTGCCATTAACAATCTGGATAGTAGCTCGTACGGGACCTCACCATTTTTACTAGAATTATGGATTTTTCACCCTAGGCATGCTCATTTTCCAGGGCTACAATCTGGATCACAGTGGGGTGGATGTATCATAAGATCCGTGCACAGTATGCCCAATGTTCATAGAACTTGATAATACCCAGAACATCCAGAAGAAAATTCTGATAGACGGCGTCTTTGTTCTAATTGTTTGCGGTTGGATAAATAGGTTGATCCTCACCTCCCGAAAATCTGCGATTAAAAGTTCCCTCTTGTAAACTCGTGCCGCGAATTGTAGGTCCATTATGTGTCAGGAGGTGGTTAACCTTGTGCGGTTTTGTTGCGGGGGGCTGGGTCGGCCGGGAAAGTAACAACGAGGGTGCTCTAGGCGTTAAATAAATGGGGGGTCCTTAGTTTAACGGATGTTGTGGGTGTATGCTAAAGGGTATTACGCCCTCTAGACCGTACTTCTCCATTCGCATAAGGGGAGTTAGAATATAAGTCGCCCGTATTTTTGGATACTCGTGAAGGTCCAAAGGTTCTCGCAGTAACCTGGTCCCATTGGAAGGGTATGGTCCCGAGGAGAGGATCCATGGTTCCGGCGAAATCCATCCAGCTGAAATGACACTGTGAGGAATTCCATGAGTCTTTACCCGACAAACCCAGACCAGGGAAAGGTCACGTGGCCCCTCCTAAAAGGTGGGTACCTGGTCAGGGCTAGGCTGCCATTCAGGCTGCAGGGATCAACAGGCTGCATCAGCTGATTTGCAACCCCACCCACCCAGATACACTTGCTTGCTGGCAGCTCGAAGTGACAGACACCCAGCCAATCCGACAGTGCTCGTGTTCGCATCAGCCAATGGGAGGACCCTGAGGCCGCTCCATCAGCTACAGGAGCGGTGAATCCGGAATGACATTTAAACTCCCTGCTAGCTGATTGCTGCTCCTGTGAAATTTCCTGGCTAGCCTTGCTTTCCCTGTGATTTGTATTGTGGCTGTTTACTGTGTACCTGACCTCAGGCTTTTTACATCCACAGCTTGTCTTCGGATGTTTGTACCTCGCTCCCGTTTTCGTGTTTTGATCCGTCGGCTTGTTTACGTTTATCCCTCTGGTTACGATTTGTGGCTTATGGGCGTCCCCGTTTTGGTATTGAACCTGGACTGTCTGACTATTCTACTTCCTGACGGCCCCCCGCACGTTCTACAGCGCAAGGGACTACTGCCTCAGTTGTCATCTAGGCACACAGTCAAGGTAGGCAGGCACAATGGGCTGGGTTCCAGTCAGGGCTCACTGTACCATCCCTTACACGTGACACTATGGAGCGAACCGGTTATTTGTAAACAAAATGTAGTGGTTTTTGTGTAAACATCTTGCCATATTTTGTATCTCGGGACAAAATGTACCAATATTTCTCAATGGTCTTTTTCACCAACAAACTATGTGCATCATAGGTACTTATAAACATGAAGCGATCTGATCTTTTCTTTTTTTAAGAACCCTTTTTAATAAGATTTCTCTGCGCATATGCAGTAAATATCAGGTGCAAAATCTCCTCTAGCTGTATAACCGCAGTTAGAGAGGCCCTTGGGGAGGATCACATGCTGACTAATGCCCAAATTAATTTTTTGATGGACCTATTGGATATAGTGCTCCTAAGGAATTATTTTAAGTTTTGTACTTACAGCTACAGGGGACCTCTATGGGGTCTCCTGTGGCTCCAAGTTACGCTAACCTGTTCATGACCATGTTTGAGAAAAAATATATTTATCCCTGCCAACATTATAACCAAGTTAAAGCTTGGTATAGGTACGTCGATGACGTTTTTGTGTTATGGTCAGGTAATGAGGAGGAACTCCATACATTTGTAGAATACCTTAATGGGATACATCCCCTTATTCAATTTACAGCTACTGTTAATCGGGATGTTATTCATTACCTAGATGTAGAGGTCAATAAGAACAATCATGACTGGAGGAATTACTTATCCTGAATAAAGAAGCCCTATTGACCAGTAATAACATTTTACACCATAAGAGCCAACACGCCCCACAAATCTTTTATGGGATCCCTAAGGGACAATTTATGCGAGCTAGGAGGATTTGTTCCTCTGAAGAATTATACAAAGAACAGAAAAGGGTCCTTATTGAAAAGTTCATAGCTAGAGGATATAAAAGGGAACAGCTAGAGGAGATTGCACATGATATACAGCAAATGAGCAGAGAATCTTTATTAAAAAAGGCCATAAAAAAGACAAGATCAGATCGCTTTCATGTTTGTAAGTACCGTATGAGATGCACATATTTATGTTTGGTGAAAAAGACCATTGAGAAATATTGGTACATTTTTTTCCCGAGAACAAAATATGGCAATATGTTACACAAAAAACACAATTATGTTTTACTAATAAAAAAGGACGCAACCATGGGTAAAAGTTGATAACATCATCACAGTTTGAAAGAATGCAAGCTCAAGATGTCCCACTCTCCATCGGCCCCATCATAACCCAGGCCATTAACTGTACTAATTGTAGTTCTATTATCAAAGGCACTTACAGTTCACATCCCACTCAAGGCTTTAAAATTACACTTAGGGATTTTCTAATACATTCAATACCAAATTGGATAAATTATTTACATACATTACCCTGCTTCAAAGGATACAAGGGCAAACAGCGCAAGTATTAAAACTAGACTCCACTCACTGAGCAATCGGCTCTAACAGGATCAGCATTGAAGAAGGGAAAGGAAGAACAGAATGAACCACCTCAAAAAGAAGTATGGGGAAACTACTGTCTCTAAACACTTCCAGGAATTAGGTCATGGAATAGCAGAGTTACGGTGGTGCGTGTTAGAAGAGGTCGAATGTAGAGAAGGTGAGAACCTGGAGAGGAAATTATAACAAAGAGAAGCTGCTTGGATTTCCCGATTGAACACACTTGCTCCGGGAGGCTTAAATGAAGACTTGAATCTCAGAGTATTTTTGTAAATAGTATATGTATTATATGATTGTTGATATGTATATAGAGTCCCTCTGTTTTTAATAATATTTTTGTTTAACTATAGTGCAATATTTGTTGAGTAGAAAAAGGGTAAGTCAGGAGGAGGTGAATACGTTGTTTGAGAAAGGGAGGATCTCCCCCGAAACGTCACAAACGTTTAACCCTCGACCCCCGCCCTTCTGCACAGACTCGCTCCACTAACTTTAAACGTTGGACTCCGTGCATTAGAACCGCTGGAGCTTTTACAAGTGGCATCCATGGACTAGGGACTTCTGATCGGCTGGTGTCTTCTACTTTTTATGCACGCAAGTAGCACAAAGAATGTGACACACAAAAAGGAAAATGTTTATAAAGAATCTATAATAAAACATCCGTTTAATATTTGCAATTGTACGGCGTGCCTGGCAAGTCTTAAAAGAATCTCTGAAAAACGCCAAATCTGGGTAATCAATATTAAGTTGCCATTTCCCTGATACACATCCGGGATTCGATCAATGTATTCCGTGAATAATGTATAGAAATTGTAAAAATCTTCAAAAAAAAGAGCGAAATTTTGAAATTGGTCCACCTCCACTTTTAGCTTTAATTTCCTCAATGAAACACCTAATGGGTTAATAAACCTTTCTAAATTCTCTTTGAATACTTTAACAGGTGTAGTTTCTTAATGAAGTCATTTTATGGGTTAGTCTAAACACACAGGCCAATCAAAATCAATGTTTAGAACTGATGTTCCCTAGAAGAAAAGTATATTGAAAATTTGAAAGAATTACAACTTAATTTCTAAGCCCCCTAAATGTCATTAGAAAAATAAAAAGACATTTAAAAAAATGGATGCCAACCTACATATGCATAAGGTAGATAGCTAGTTAAAAAACTATTTGAGTGGAATAACAATCACCTTACATGTTGATCATTTTTGAAGTTTGAAAATGTTAAATTTTTCAAATTTTTCGAACGATACATTGATATATTTTCACAAACAACAAGCACTTTTGGACCAAAACAATCTTACACCCCTTCCCTGACATAGGGCTTAGGAAACGCCCTAAGCGGGAAGTACTACTTACCCCCGCAATGGACGTATCCATACGCCCTGGCGATTGCGCGGGCCTTCGGCGAGCCACGCGCGATCGCAAGCATGGGACCTGCTAGATCGTTAAATACGCTGCTGGCCGCATGCCGTAACATCTGCGGCCTGGAGTGAAGCTCCGGCCGCGGTTGATTAACTCTTTAATACCGCAGCCTATTAGGCTAGCGATAATAAAGCCGCAGGCAGGAGGAGTGAGCTCCTCCTGCCTGCGTCTCCCTGTCCGGCTGCCGCAACTGTAGAGGCGGCAACCTATCTCCTCGTCTATGATCCCGGGAAGTGCCGATTTCACTTTCCCTGGGTCATCTGAGACGTCACCATGTGCCCGCAAAATGCATTGTGGGCATGGTTGACAGGCGTTGTTCTAGTGGCGACCATTACACAGGTACTATTACTGAGTGCACTGGCCTTCCTCTAACATCAATCTGAAGAAAAAGTGAAAAAAAAGTAAAAACACAAAACACAAAAAATTAAAAATAAAAACACTACACCCTGCCCTTTCCCACTTTACAAACGGCAATCGCCCCAAAAAAGATCAAAAATAATAAAGGTACCCATATTTAGTATCGCCGCGAGCGTAATGTACCCCACCCTTATAAATCTGTCATGGTTAATTAACCCCCGTACGGTGGAAACGCCGTAAAAAACAAAACAAAAAACAGTCACAAATAGCGATTTTTTGTACATCGCTGCAGCAATAAAATGGAATAAAAATGCGATCAAAACTCATATACACGCCAAAGTTTACCAATTAAACTTTAGTTCATCCCCCGCAAAAAAAGTCCTAACACGTGCTCTGTATAAGCGAAAAATAAAAAAGTTATGGCTCTAAGAAGACAGCGATGCATAAATATTATTTTAACAGCAATAAAAACACAATTTTTTTTTTTTTAAAGTGCTTTCAAAAATTAAAAAAAAATATATAAATAGGTGTATCGCCGAATCGTATTCGACCCAAGAGTAAAGCTAACAGGTCAGGATACTGCACGTTGTGAGCGCAGTTAAAAATAAAAAACCACTACTAGGATTGCAGTATTGTTCTTCACCCTGCCCTCCAAAAAACGATTTAAAACTGATCAAAAGTTGTGTTCCCACCAAAATATATACCAATAAAAACGACAAAAAAAAACAACGTCTATCCCAGGGCCAAAAACAATCCCCTACACAGCTCCGAAACACAGAAAAAAAAAAAAGTTATGCTCTTAGACTATGGCAATGCAAAAACGTGTTTTCCTTTTTGAATAAAAGTTTTTTATAATAGTGTGTAAAAGCAGTAAACAAAAAAAAATATACAAATTGGTATCCGCTGTAATCGTAACGACCATCTGAGTAATACTAAGTATGTCATTATACCAGCACGGTGAGCCGCTGTTAAAAAAATAAAAATAAAACACACTCAACCAGAATGCTGTATTTTGTACACATGCCTCACTAAAACCTTAATAAAAAGTGATCAAAGTTGCCCCCCATAATGGTACTGTAAAAAATTTGCAATTTCATCCCACAAAAACAAGCCCGAGAATCAGCTCCGTATATCATAAAACTAAAACGATATGCAGTCTGAACATAACAACATTAAAAAAACGCAATTTTTTTTATAGACCTATTTCTATTTGTAAAATAATAAAACATAAAAAAACTATATAAAAATCTATTACCATTCATAGCAAATGTACCGACCCCCATAAGTAAAGATATCCTGTCATTTATACCTGCATGGCGAACTCTGTAAAATTGAAGCCCAAAAACAAATTGCTTGAATTGCGTTTTTCCCCCCTCATTCCAGTAGCCATGCAAAAAAAAAAACTTAGTAACACTTGTGCAACCCAAAATGTACAAATACACCCTTAGATAAGAATCCTAAGAGGCGGCTGAAATCCAAATGGTTGACTTTCTGGAAGGTTTCACCTGTTTCTGGTACTTTTGTAGGGTCTTTGTAAATGCACACATGGCCCCCCCAAAATCTGCGTTCCCAAAATCCAAATATCACTTCCTCCCATATGTACCAGGGGGGGGGCGGCGGGGCGGCTGCCATGCACCCAACGAGCAGTTTACTGCGTGGGCACTCACCTAAGTGAGGAATAGTCCCGGAGACTGGAAGAAATTGCGTAACAAGGTTTTGGGGGGCTTTTTTATACATGAATTTCCTTGTAAAAATTAAACACCATTTTCAGCTAAACTTGGCAGATTAGTTGGAAAAAAAATTTTTTTTTCTTATTTTTCACAGACTAACGCGAAAACTTTTTGTGACACACCCTGTGGGTCGATAGAGCTCCACTACATCCCCTGATATATTCCGTAAGGGGTGGTAAGTTGTTCCATATGGGGTATTTTTAGGTGAGTGTTATTACATTAGCACCTTAGGGTGTCCGCAAACCTGAAATTGGACCCCTAAAAAAATGTAATGAAAATGAACCCCAGAGCTTCCAGTAGGTGCTCCTCCTATTCTGGGCTTGTGTTGAGACCAGAATAATGCACTAGGGCCACATATGGATATTCTCTCGAAAACGGCAGAATCCGGGGAAATCGATTTAAGCTTGTATTTTCCCTTGATCACCTTTACCTTATTCTTGTGAACAATGATAAAAATTTAAAATCTGCAAAAAAAGTGAAATTTCACTTCCCACTTTGCTTTAATTTCCTGTGAAACACCTAATGGTTAATAAACTTCCTATATGCCGGTTTTGATACCTTAAGGGGTGTAGTTTTCATTAATGAGGTAATTTATGGGGTATTTAACATACGGTCAATCAAAGTCACGTTTAGATACTGTACTGGTCTCCTAAAAAAAATGAATATTGCAAATTTTGTTGAAAATTGCTACTGAATTTCTAAGCCCCCTAATTGTCGTAAAAAAAAAAAGTGACAGTTTAAAAAAAATGATGGCCAACTATACAGCAGACATAATGGTATACTGGCAAGTTATAACCTATTTTGAGTGGAATAACTATCTGTTCTTACATCAGAAATTTTTGAAGTTTAAAATTGGAAAAATTTTCTAATTATCACGATTTTTTTTAATATTATTTTTCACAAATAAACAAGCATTATTAGACCCAAAATTTCTTACTATCTTAAAGCACAATGTTGTCACGAGAAAACAAGCTCGCTGAAATCACATGGATTAGGTTAAAGGTCAAAAAGTTTATTCTCACATAAAAGTGACACATGAACAGTATTTCCATAAAGAATGGGCTCTGTCAGAGGGGCCAAAACTGGCTCCGGCAAAGGGGGGTTAAAAGCACAATGGGCCACATTATGAAAAATTCAGGTCTAAAATTCATTTTTGCTGCCAAAGACCCCAAAACACAGCGCCCTTTTTTAATTTCATTTTGGGGCCTAAAAAAAATGAAAGGGGCGCCGATTGGGTTGCTATGGGAAACACGGTGAATTTTAGACCTAACCTTTTTATACTTTTGGCCCAAAAAATGTCACGGGGAAAAAACAATCTCTGAATCCAAGATAGTTTAAATTTCCCAAAAAGTTATTCTCAAGGACAGATCCGATTTAAAAAAATTTAGGCTTGTAAAAGAGGCCAAAACTGGCTCTGGATTAAGGGGTTTAAAAGAAACTTTCAAGGTGGTTGCATTGGAAACAAGGGCTCAGGGGGCACCCCAATCACCACTCTGTTTACAAATTGGGCTATTTTGCAGGATTGGGGTTTCAAAGGTCAAGAAATAGCCTGTGGTGGAAGGGGGTTTTTTGGGTGGTAGAACCCAAAGGAATTTTTTTTTACAATACCGTCCTTTGTCCATATTGTTTTTCAGTTCCTTTCAATCACTGAAGAGAAAGGGGGACAGTTTAAAACCAAAAGAATAAGGGGGAAGGCAAGAACAAATTCTCTAAAATTTTTTTCTACAAGACCTCAGTTCGTGAAGTGATCCGATCCCGGATTGTAGGTCTCCCCTTTTACCCCTTTTAAACCCCGGCCTGAAAAGTATTTAAATACCAAATTTTTTTTAGTTTTTGCCTTCTTGCTTTAAACAGTGTAATTTTTATTTTTTTAATGACACAGTTAGATGAGCCTTTTTTTTCGAGAAAATTTGTATTTTAGGGGGAATGTTTAATTCATTAGAAATAATTGCTTTTTTTTTCATTTTTTAAATTTTCTTTTTTTTTTTTTACAAACCCTTCACTTTCACCTTAATATCTTTTAGATTTATTTAAGGTTTTTTACGGTCATGTGAACCCTAATATTGTAGGTTTGTTTGGGGTGAATAATTTCACAATATTTTTTATTAAATATTACTTTTTTTTCATTTTTTTTTCTTTTTTTTTTTCTCTTTTTTGATTTTTTACTTTTTTTTTTTTAATCCCCTAAAGGGGGGACCGTGTTAACTTTTTTTTTTTTTTTACACTTGGTAGTGTATTAGCATTTTTCATATATGATAATACATTATAATCTGTGTCAGTCTTACACAGGCAGTGATCAGGACAGCACACAGGCTGGCCTAGTCAGTGGCTTGTTACACAGACAGCTCTAGGGCCACTCTAGGTCCCCAGGGCTGACTGTGCAGCCGTTGCCTGGGCTCGGTCGGGTCACCAGGTGTTCCGATCACCCGACAGAGCTGGGAAACCCTTTGATTGCGTTGCGGTGAAGATCCGCCACAATCAAATGGTTAAAGCACTGGGTTGCGGGTATCCCCCCGCTTCCCAATGCTCGCAGGAGATGCTCTGGGATCAGGGCTGTGTAGCACAGCCCCGATCTCAGCACAGCTGCGGCGCCGCAAACCCCGTTGTCTGCAGCAACGCCAAAAGACGTCGCTGTAGACGAACGAACCGCACCAGCCGACCTCAAAAGTCGGTGGGCAGTCATTAAAGGAGTTGTCTCACGACTGGATTTCATCCTACCTGGTGCTGTCCTAAGAGCTGTAGTTTTGAAATCATGGGCGGGAGCACTGGCTTCCTGGAGTCCTCTCCCCCCTCCCTTCATCTAGGTGACGTCATGCTGCTGCGCTCGTTCCCGATGCTAACAGCATTGGAAGGGAGAACATCTCAGATCACAGAGTTCTCTTTCCCTGCTGCTGACCATTCAATAGCATCCACCGTGTACACAGCACATATTTCTCTCCCCATACATCCATACATGACCCGGGGCCCGGGTTCCCAGCACAGGGAATTGAGCAGGGGGAAGCAATTCAAATAATCTCTGATGTGTTGTATTTGCATGGAGTTATCCTCAGTGCTACATCTGTCTGTGTCTGCTTAATTACTATTCACTGACTGTTGACTATTTCCTGCCTGAATCATTCACTTCAGCAGTGAAGCTGGTTAGGTAAACAGGAGAGTGAATGCTAATTAGGCTGACTCAGAGCTGAATGAGATGGGCAGGAAATAGTTAACAGCAGTGAATAATAATTAGGCTGAGACACAGATAAGGCAGCAGGGGAGATGACAGGGGCTGCTAGTATGCCTGCTCTAAATCACTGCTCTGTGCCGCAGGCAGAGCGAGGACAGAGAGAGAAAGGACAGGAGATAGTTAAACTTGCGTGCTCGCTCCCAAGTCGACCTGTTGTGATAAGATGCCGGAGATACAGCCTATCAGGGAGAACAAGCAAGGTCGGTGACTATAGAGACCTCAGCAGCCTCTGAAGCCACTAAAAACAAGTTATCTAGAAATCAGTAGGAGATTTGTTATCGACATATATTGCAAACGTGCTTGTTTTTTGAAGATCTTTAATTTGAATGACAATCTTTGTAGTGAGACAACCCCTTTAAGGAGTTAAGCGGGAGAGGCCCTTATGCATTTTATGGAGATCAAGACTTTGGAAAATGATTACGGTATTAGGCTATGTTCACACGGCTTAAAATTGGACATATTTCAGTCCGTAATTACGCGCCGTAGTGCACAAATTACGGCTGGAATACGTCCCAGTCATTATGGTAATCCACAGTTCTCATAGAGAACTACGGATTACGTCTCCTCTCCCTGCTCGACGAATCCGGCGGGCGGGGAGATAAGTGACATGTGAATTACCAGCGCCGTATACACGCCGCTGGTAACGATTGTCTATGGGCCGGTGAGGTGCCGGCCCCCCGCTCCCGCCCCCGGCCACACGACGTAATTGCGGGGCGTAATTACGTTCTGCATTTAAGCCGTGTGAACCCAGCCTTATTATTAAATCAGCTGACAAGGGGGGAAATCTTGTTATTCTAGATCATTCAAAATAGAAAGATATGGCTCTCCAGACCCTGAATGACCCCAATTATTATTAACTATTAGAAAGGGACCCTACGGATACATTTAAAGCTGAACTCACAACTATATTAACTGATACCCTCGATTTAGGACTTATCTCCAAAGAGGAATCTGAATTTATGTTACCTCAAAACCCACAGATCCCCATGTTCTACGTCTTACCGAAAATACAGGGCCTCGCCCCCCTATTGTACCCAAGATCTATTCTAGAGTTATTTATCTTATTTGTTACTCTATTTTAGTTGCTATGAATAAATGGAATGAATTTGCATTCCATTTGAGGCCCCGGAAATGCTTTTTCTGTTTTTCAGCACTTGTGCTATTACCTTTCAGTGCTGGAGATATAGGAACACCGGGCACTTTATGTGAAACGCATAAAAAAATTAATTTCTCTACATGACAAACGCACAGTCCTGCGCAGCTTCTTTAGATCGGAATTGGCCGTAATAGGACACATCCCCACGGACCTTTTTTGAATAATACAATTCTATTAGGGGTCTGCTATAGGCCCCTAAACATAACAGAACCGATGGACGATTTACTCCTCAAACAAATAGGTGAGGAACCTAATCATAATGAGGTTGTTATTATGGATGACTTCAACTACCCAGACATAAATTGGGAAACGGAAACCTGTGGCTCTCACACAGGAAACAGGTTTTTGTCAATAACTAGAGATAATTACCTTTCCTAACTGGTGAAGTATCCGACTATAGGAAAGGCCATTTTGGACTTAACATTGACTAAGAGACATGACAGAGTAACAAAAGTTCAGGTTCGGGGACAGCCAGGAAATGGTGACCACAATATAATACATTTCCAATTATCCTTCAATAGAGTATTTTGTATTGGAGGAGCCACAAAAAACATTGAATTTCAGGAAGGCTAATTTTAATCTGCTCAAAGAGTCTCTAACTAGTAAAAACATTAAAACTGAAAATGTTGGCTTTTTGAAAAGTAGTGAGGTAGCTGTTGTAGAGGGTGAGGAGAAGAAAACAAACCTATTAAACAATTTCCTGTTGATGGGCTGAGGTAAACTCCAACTTAAATGTCTCTTGTCTAACCCAGGAAGAAGTGCAGCTCTGCCTTAAGAAGATAGGCTAATCACCAGGTCCTGATGGTATATACCATGTCCTTAGGAAGTTAAATAATGTGATAGACAAGGCCCTATTCTTAATATTTATGGACTGTACAGGGTATGTCCCAAAGGATTGGTGAATAGCAAATATGTTGCCAATATTCAAAAAGGAGTCAAAAAGTGATCTTGGAAACTAAAGGCAGTAAGTTTATTTTCAGTTATGTGTAAAATTTTTGAAATTTTATAAGATGCTATATTGGAGTATGTCAATGAAAATAAATGTAGAATGCCGTTCCAGCATGGGTTTATGAAGAATCGCTGTCAAACTAATCCTCAATCATCTTCTATGAGAAGTAGTTTTCAAGACTGGATCGGGGTGAGGCATTGAATGTCATATATCTAGATTTTTCTTAAGTATTTGATACTTTGCCATATAAAAGGTTGGTAAGTAAAATGTGAATGCTTGGACTGGAGGAACATGTTTGCCAGTGGGTAAGTAACTGGCTCAGTGATAGAAAACAAAGGGTGGTAATTAATGATACTTACTCAACTTTATATCCCTGTTACTAGTGGGGTACCACAGGGGTTCAGCATTGGGGCCCTATCCTCTTTAATATTTTCAGTTAATGATCTTACACATGAAATAACACAGTATAGATATATAAATCTTTGCAGATGATACTAAAGCTCTGTAAAGAGCAATCAACACAATAGAGGATAATGGTTTTAATACAAAGGGATCTGGAAAAGTTGGAGGCCTGGGCAGAGAAATGGCAGATGAAGGATTAACACGAAAATACAAGTTATGCACATGGGAAGAAAAAACACCATTCCATGATTACATGTTAAAAGGAAAAATGCTGTAAGAGGACATGGAGAAGGACATAAGTTACTGTCCACCAGGATTCCAATTGTAGCACCATTGTCAGGCAGCAGCTGCCAAAGGCAAATAGGGACATGGTTGTGTAATAAAAAGGGGCATAGATGCCACATTGATGAGAATATCATTCTCCCATTATTCAAGTCACTGGTCAGACAACACATAGGTATATTGTGGACAGTTTTTGGGCACAGTGTAAACAAAACATTGTAAGCTTGGAACATGTTTCAAAACGGCAACTAAAATAATAAAAGTACTGGGTGGACTACACATACCCAGAAAGAGAAGGGTTATTTAGTTTAGAGAAAAGATGGCTTCGGAGTGAAATAATAAATATGTTTAAAGATATTAAAGGTCAATATAGAGATCTATTTATATCCAAGATTCTATGTCTAAAGGGAATAAGATTTCTACATAAACAGAGAAAGGGATTATTTACTGTAAGACAAGCAGTGGTAAACAGTGGAACTCTCTGCCAGAGAAACTATCTCATGCTGACTTCAGTAAAAAAAATCTAAGATAGGGTCTGGGTACATTTCTAGAGCGTAATAGTATAACAAATTAATAAAACAAAAACCACAAAAATGTGACATAAATTTACCAAAAAACTACCAAAGCTACACTTACAGCTCCAATGGCTGATCTAGATAACACAGCATGCTTCCTATTGCCCCTTAAGCTGCATGGAAAAGATGCAGAGTGCCGTTAATTAATGGACAAATGCACTAGGTACCAATTCACACCACAGCATGGCAAAAAAGGTGCTGGGGCGCTTGCCCACAAACTTTTTTTTTTGTTTGTGGGTTATATAAGCTGATACCCAGCATGGTGTAATCTGTACGAGGCGTTAACCCTCTGTATCGCTTTTATCCATATGCAATTCTCATCAGGAATTATTGCAATTTTTCTAGCAGTCTTCTTCCCATGTGTTTATAATGTGGTTTTTGCATGCTTGTGTGAATTGGTACCTAGAAGCATTTTGCCCATTAATTAACGGCACCTGCCATCCCTTTTTCCCATGCAGCATAAGGGCCTAGAAGCCCTGCTGCTGGTATCTATCAGCCATTGAGCTGTAAGTGAGCTTTGTAGTTTTTTTTTGTAAATTATGTCCCATTTTGTGTTTTGTTTTTAGTTTTGATACGTAGGGACTTCGCAAGACATGAGGACCTTGCCGTTTGGCTGCGAGCTTGCGTAACTGTATCTACTGGTATCAACTAATACCTCATAATTTGATATTTTCCCCCAGCAATGTTTATCTTTTTTGCCCAAAAATACTGGGAGCATATGGGTACAAGTATTTTGTGCAGTGCCACCTTCTAAGTTGCTTGGGCGGCTTTGCCCACAAACTTTTTTTTTTGTTTGTGGTGATATAAGCCCTGATACCCAGCTGGTGTATCTGTACAATGGCGTTACCCTCTGTATCGCTTTATCCATATGCAATTTCTCATCAGGTATTGTTAGCATTTTTATCAGTCTTCCATGTGTTAAAATGTGGTTTTTGCATGCCTGGTGTGAATTTGGTACATAGAGCATTTGCTCATTAATTAACGTCACCTGCCATCATTTTCCCAGATGGCAGCATAATGGCCAGTAGAATCCTGCTGCTGGTATCTAAAAAATATCAGCCATTGAGCTGTAAGTGTAGCTTTGTAGTTTTTTGGTAAATTATGTCCCATTTTTGTGGTTTTTAGATTTTTGTGATAGCGTAGGGACTTCGCAGACATTAGAGCTTGGCCGTTGGCTTGCGAGCTTGCGATACTGTAGCTACTTTGTATCAACTAAATTACCTCATAATTTGATATTTTCCCAGCATGTTATCTTATTCCCAAAATTACTGGGAGCATTAGGGTACAAGTATTTGTGCAGTGGCACCTTCCTAAGTGCTGGGCGGCTTGCCCACAAACTTTTTTTTTTGTTTGTGGGTGATTATAAGCTGATACCCAGCATGGTGTAATCTGTACAGATGGCGTTACCTCTCTGTATCCGCTTTATATCCATATGGCAATTCTCATCAGGTATAGGTTCATTTTTAAGCAGGTCAGTTCCCATGTGGTGTATCATGTGGTTTTTTGCATGCTGGTGTGAATTGGTACCTAGAGCAATTTGCTCATTAATTACACGGCACCCTGCCATCTTATTCCCATGCACATAAGGGCCATAAAGCGCTGCTGGTATCTATAATCAGCCATTGAGCTGTAATTGTAAGCTTTGTAGTTTTTTTGGTAATTATGTCCCATTTTTTGTGGTTTTGTTTTGTTGAAATCGTAGGTGACCTTCGCAAGACCATGATGAGCCTTGCCGTTGGCTTGCGTGCTTGTGTTTACTGTAGCTACTGTATCAACTAATACCTCATAATTTTTATATTTTTCCCAGCATGTTATCTTTTTGGCCTCAAAAAATACTGTGGAGCTAGGGTACAATTATTTTGTGCAGAGCACCTTCTAAGTGCTGGGCTGCTTGCCCACAAACTGTTTTTTTTGTTTGTGGGTGATATAAGTCTGATACCCGCATGGTGTATCTGACAGATTGCGTTAACCTCTGTATCGCTTTATCCATATGCAATTCTCATCAGGTATTGTTGCTATTTTTAGCAGTCTTCCCCCATGTGTTATAAGTGTGGTTTTATGCATGCTGGTTGGAAATTGGTACCTAGAGCATTTGCTCATTAATTAACGGCAACCTGCCTCTTTTTCCCATGCCGCACTAAGTGGCCATAGAAGCCCTGCTGCTGGTATCTATCACCATTGAGCTGTAAGTGTACTTTGTAGTTTTTTGGTAAAATAAGTCCCATTTTTGTGGTTTTGTTTTTGTTGATAGCGTAGGACTTCGCAAGACATGAGGAGCCTTGCCGTTGGCTTTCCGAGCTATGCGGTTACCTGGTAGCAACTGTATCAACTAATAACCTCATAATTGATTATTTTTCCCACATGTATCTTTTTGCCCAAAAATACTGGGAGCTTAGGGTACAAGTATTTTGTGCAGTGCACCTTCTAAGTGCGGGTCGGCTTGCCGCAACCAAACTTTTTTTTTTGTTTGTGGGTGTTATAAGCTGGATTACCCAGCATGGAGGTTCTGTACAGATGGCGATTACCCCTCTGTAACGCTTTATCCATATGCAAATCACATCAGGTATTGTTTTGCATTTTTTAAGCAGTCTTTCCCATGTGTTATATATGTGGTTTTCTTGCATGCTGGTGTGAATTGGTAACCTAGAGCATTTGCCTCATAATTACGGCACCATGCCAACTTTTCCCAAGCAGCATAAGAAGGGCCATAGAAGCCTGCTGCTGGTATCTATCAGCCATTGACTGTAAGTGTAGCTTTGTAGTTTTTTTGAGTAAATTATGTCCCATTTTTTGTGGTTTTTTGTTTTTGTTGATAGCGTAGGGACCTTCGCAAGACATGAGGAGCCTTGCCAGTGGCCTCGAGCTTGCGTTACTGTAGCTACTGTACAACTAAAATGACCTCATAATTTGATATTTTTTCCCAGCATGTTATCTTTTTGCCCAAAAATACTGGAGCTAGGGTACAAGTATAGTTGTTGCAGTGCACCTTCTAAGTGCAGGGCGGCTTTCCCACAAACTTTTTTTTTGTTTGTGGGTGAAAAAGCTGATACCCAGCATGGGTGTAATCTGTACAGATGGGCGTTACCCTCTGTATCGCTTTATCCATATGCAATTCTCATCAGGTATTGTTGCATTTTTAGCAGTCTTTCTTTCCCATGTGTTTATAATGTTGGTTTTTTTTTGGCATGCTGGTGTGAAATTGGTACCTAAGCATTAGCTCATTAAATTAAAGGCACCTGCCATCTTATTCCCATGCAGCATAAGGGCCTGAAGAAGCCTGCTGCTGGTATCTAACAGCCATTTGAGCTGTAGTGGAGCTTTGTAGTTTTTTGTATAACAAATTATAATGACCAGGATTCTGGAGAAGGATCGTTGATCCAGGGATTTATTCTGATTGGCAGATTGGAGTTCCTGAAATTAGGAAAATTGTTTTCCACCTCATGGAAGTTTTTGCATTCATTTGGAATCAAATAGTATAGCACGTAGGCTGCACTGGATGATGCCCTGACAATCTTTCCACTTAAAAACTATGTCTAGCTCCTCTCCTCTTTTCCACTCTACACAGCCCCGATATGGCAAACCATTAGCAGATTTGGCTTTCAGTTGCCATCTCTATACTGATGACAAACAATGATACCCAATTCCCATGACATTACCCCTGCCCCCCTGCCCTGCAACAAAACACCAGTGACTGCCCCATTTGTCCTTCTCTCTCATACTGAAGCCTCACTAAAAGTGGAACTTCTATGAGATTTTCACATTTAACCTAACCAACCCCACCCTGCTATTTCTGTTTCTGTTGTGGCTCCAACAAAACTCCTGTGTACAGGCACGCTGTCTTGGTTTTTAACTAAATTCTGATCCTGTCCTTGTTCTTTCCCTATAGTCCCATCCCCTTGCCCGCTCCTGTCACCTGCACCTCAAGAACATCTCCAGAATCCGCCTTTTCTCACTGTGGGAAACAGCTCAAACTATCATTGTATATAGCTTAAAACCCCTTAAACGACCTTGGGCGTTTCATACGTCCCAGGGCCGCTAAGGACTTTTGCAGGTGATCGCTCCGGCGACCCCCCCGCACCAGCCACGGGTGGTTAGCGCTAAGTCGCCGCAATCACCCGGCATTAACCAGCGGCAGCGGGTAGCTCCGCCCCTGGCGTGCTGTTTAAAACCCCATCATAACAACCGCGGCAAAGAATGCCGCTGGCGTCTGAATGAACGTCCCGACGTGCCGCGCACCGATCAGTTACGGTCACTCACACCGGCGCAGCAGATCTGACAACCGGGCAAAGGTGGTGGGGAGCCTTTGTGAAGGCTCCCGTCACTTACCCTGGACAGTTTGGCTCCCACTTCCGTCCCGCACAGGAAGTGGGGGGAAACTGCCACTTTGTACACCCTAATATGCATTGCCTATTCAATGCATTAGGTTGTATTAACAAACGCAGCCCCCTAGTGGTCAAGCACCATAGGTGACTAAATGTTACAGAAAAAAAAAAAAGTATTAAAGATTCAAATCACCCCCTTTTCCCCCATTTTACAAATAAAATCATTAAAATAATAAAAAAAGTTACACAGATTTGGTATCATCCCGCGTCCGAAAAAGTCCGATCTATAATATAACATCATTATTTCCCTACACAGAACACCGTAAAAGAAAGAAAAATTCCAAAACGCCAAAATTGCGTTTTTTGGGTCATTTTTACCTCAGAAAAATGGGAATAAAAATTATCAAAAAGTCGCATGCATTCTAAACTCTAGAGCGATAAAAATTAACACTCAGCCCGCAAAAAAAGCCCCCTCAACTGACGTCCGTAGGTGTTTAGTAACAAAAAAGTTATTGGCTCGCCACAAAAGGCGCCGTGCGCAAATTTCCAAAATGAAAATTTTTGGAATTTTTTATGGTACCAAAACATAACGAAACCCTACACTGTTTATGTATTCTGGATGCATAACCAACCTGTAATAAGTACGAGAAAATAATTACATTTACCGGAAGAATTGACGCCGTAAAAGCAAAACCGCCCGCAAACATGGCGAAAATAAGTTTTTTTTTCACAATTTGTCCCATTTGGAATTTTTTTTTTATGCGTTTCACCAGTAATTCTATAGTATAGATGTGAATAACACCATTAGAAAGTACATCTAGACCGCAAAATAAAAGCCCCATGTTTCTATTAGGTGGAAAAATAAAAAAGTTATGGCTTTTCAGAAGCGAGTAAGGGAAAAAACGAAACATGTCACCCTAAAAAAAAAAAAAGCCAGGTCCCTTATGGGTTAATTCTTTCCTCGTCTTGACTCTGTAACACCCTGCTTATCGGTCTCCCTCTCTGTAAACTCCTTCCCCTCTCCAATCTGTCCCTGCATGCAGCAGCAGGCTTGTCTTCTTTCCAGCTGTCTATATTGATGCTCTATAACCCTGTGTCATCACTGGCACTGGTTTGCACATTCAGTACAGAAGAACAGTATAAACTCATCACTCTCACCCATAAAGCTCCCACAGTGCTGCACACCCTACAATCTCCTTCCTTCATATCGCGTTCCTACCTACCCTACCCACAATTTCCGCTCTTCTGATAAATCAAGATTACACGACTCCATCATCCGAATCTCCCATGCCCGTCTCCAAGACTTCACACGTGCTGCACCAGTTCTCTGGAACATGCTACCACGGGTGATCAGACACAATCATAAGCTTGGAGGACTTCCAGTTCCGGCGCCGGCGCAGGGAGATGTAACGCGCTTCGGCTCCCGAACCCCGCCAGCCAAACCCGCGATCAGCTGCGTCCTGCAGCGCAGTACCTTCGCAGATAGCAGCCACAGGTGACCCGAACCCACCCCGCCAACACATAACCCCTGTAGGAGCGGTATCATCCTGCGGACACCCGAGAGCAAGTAGCAGCACGAGACCCAGCCGCAGGCACATCCCAAGATTGCGGGCCGCGCCGCACACTACCTGCAAGAATCAGGTCAGAGAGGTGAGGGGGGGCGCAGCAAGCAGCACGGAGGAGCGCGGGGGCTGATGCAGCGACATTCCTGCCCAACAGCTATGTGGCCCATACGATAGCCCAGGGAACCCCGCGCAATGGACCCCTCCACGGAGATTAACCCTCCTCACTCCATAGACTATAAGCTACTTGCCCACGGAGGTCCACCAAGCAGATATCTCCATGATCTTCAGGCAGCACTAGAAACAACAGTTCAGGCAACTCTCACCAAACCGCAGCAGAGGTGCAGGAATCATACCACTAAGCTGGAGGAGTTGAAATCAGAGTCAATGATCTTGAATCCTGATAAAAGCGCCCTGTAACGCCAAACTCAAGCTTGTGGCCAAACCCCAGTTTGTCCAGCAGTACCGTATAGAGGGAACCTTGAAAACCGCTGCCGAGAAGGAGCAATCTACGCTTTGTGGGGTCAGCCTCTAGTCCTTTAAGCAGCGTGACCTCCAAGATCTATGCCATGAAAGTTACCAGCAGCCCTGGGTCATAAAACATGGCTGCGCCGTGTCCGAGAGAGGTACATCAGAGTGGGGCCAGAGAGCAGTGTGTCTCAATCTCCCAAAACCGTCCCAACAGACCAAGGAAAAACCGTACCGTCATTATGAAGTTCTTGGACTTTATGACATAGTCTGAAATTCTCCAGGACGTACCGCAGGGCGAATGCCTCTTTGCTCATAAGAGCCACCAAGTTCTGCCTGTTTCGAGTACTTTTCGCTGATGTTTCTCAAACAGCCGTATGAGCATTTCATCAGAAGATCTTTACGACACTCTTCAAACGCAAATTCAGCTTCCAAATCCTATACCCTGCGACCCTCAAGGTGCAGGTTCCGAACGTTTCCGCCCTCGCTTCTTCACATCAACTACAGAGGCCCGAACGCTCCCCTCTCCAACCTTCTAGACCAAGAGGATCCCCTCTAACTTCTCCAGATGTCGCCCGGAAGACAAACGCTCTTGAACCTCCAACAAAAAAGAAGGCAGAGGGACTTCCTCCGTGGAACTTCAACTCGCCATCTCCACCACCCCCGCTTGTCAGACCCAAGTAGAGGACGCCAACCAAGAGAGGAGCTACGGCCAACCACGCTCCGGTCTGTAGTGACGAGTGGACTTCGATTCCGGCACTAACTGAGTTCTGGCTGGACCTAGCTGATGCTCTTTATGTAATGGAATATCCCTTTTAAGCTTTCTGGGACATAATTGTTTGGTCACACTTTTAACTGACCCTGATACTGGACCCACTCTCGTTGGATGACGCCTGCGGTTTAGATCAAACATACCGTGGAGCTGGGTTCTAGAGAACACCTCTGAAAGCTGCGGAGGATTGGGTGCTGATGTTTGATATATATTTTATTGCTCATTCTCATCTTTCTGTTGCTGGAAAAAAAGGTAGTCACAGTCACGCAACTGAGGGAGAGAGCGTGGACCTCCCTTTGCTGTTTTTCTCTGTTATGGTTGTTACTATTTGTTAAACTACTATGTTTATCATTGTTCGATGGGCGATCTCTCCGTCTCACTTTTATGGTGTTATTATCCTCTCTGGGGCGACCTGGTAGCATGCTGGTGAAGCCAACCTGATTTCCCCGTGGCAGACCAACCCTCATCCTTATATCTTTAAAAAAGACTCTTGATGCGGATTCATCTCATGGAACATAAAAGGGGACAGCGTTCCACAACAAACGCATGAAGGTGATCCGCATTAGGGAAACGCGCCCGACATTTTCCCTATTACTGGAGTCCCACCTTAAGGCGGAGGACTTTCAAGGCCCTGAAAGGCTGTGGGTTGGTCATGTCGTTGGATCTCCGCAGTTTGGGGGGCAAGGCGGTGGTTTTTTACCCTCATACATAAAGAATTTCACCGTTTTGATCTAATCTCACATGTACCATGACCTGGAGGGAAGACATCTCACACCTGGTCATCCGATGGGAGCAAGGATCTCAGCATTTACAATGTTTACGGCCCCAAAGGTCACCCAAAAACCCGGGGGCTTTACTTAACCGGAGATTTGGAGGCGAGATAAGGCCCGTGATCAGTCCAGCAGCAAGTCCTAGGGGGGACCATGAATGAGGCTCATGACCCTCTTATAGACAGAAAAGGGGGGCCCTTGGCGCGCCAAAGGGGGGAAGCTCTCAGCCTTCCGGGGATGGGGGCCAGCAGTTCACGATGATATCCACCACCAGTCTCCAACGATTGTTGGAGATCACGGAATCCAGATAGAGAGACTTTATTACCTTTTCTTCTCACCTGTTCGTGCACAAATCCGTGGTCCAGATTGATTAATCGTTAGTCTCTGACACCCTTGTTAATAGAGTAGAAGAACGCCCAGAACAAGGACATGGTCATTTCCACCAAGCCCCAATTTTCCTTAGATTTGGCAGACATGTTTCCCGATAGGTAAGGGACTTCATTTTGGAAGTTCCCGGCATACTTACCAAACTGAAGAGTTTCCCGACTTGGGTTCAGATTGGTGGAATGTGTTGTACGCCAAAGATAATTGAAGCCCATCAAAATGAACCGATGCTCTACTGGGCGACCGCAAAGGTATTAACTTGCGAGGCAGAATACTGGCCCTATACTTCCTCCTACAGGAAAAATCTTAAGAGCCGCTCACTACAGGCCCTGAACCGGCTGTCGGGAGACGTATAAATAATTCCTCCGATGATGGGTCGAAAAGAGCAGAACTGACTTTGGGAATATGGCCAAGTCTGGAATTTGACCCTCAGGGGCTGAACCAGGGAGGGATCTACATCGATCACATCTGCAACTCTACCTTGTTCCCGTTACGAAAACAAATCGGGGAAACTTTTATCTAGACTTTCTCAAAGGTTCCCACAAACCTCCGCAAAACATACACTAGATTACCTGGCCATTCGATTGTCTGTAAAAAAAATTTTTCTGGCTCCATAACCGCAGACCCTGAAATAGCATTAATGGGTTGTCTCCCCACAGGTTTTCAAAGAATGCATTAAAAGAAATTCTCTGTCACTTCCTGGTTCAGACTAATTGCATAAGCTTCCGATGCTTTGTACAGCTTCGTTGGCTTTCAGATTGCTAATAATATTAGATATCTTCTCAAACAACTTGCAGGACATTCTATCTGATCCCCAAAACAAAAGCCCAAATTACAGAGCTGTTTTACGTGAAGAATAAATCAAGCTTTTACTGTCTGCAGCACATGTACACTGACTGACACTGCTGCTGACCTGTGTGATGACCTTCCTCTCTGTTATCTCCATTGAACAAACAGCCCCTGGGAGATTTGTTTACAGGTCGGTTACTGAGGGAACTGAAATTATACCATGGAGGTAATAAATACACTGTATCTCTTTAAGGGAAAACAGAGGAACAATTGCAATAATATTTGGAAAAAGGGTTCTTTAATTTTGTGTTCCTACATTGAAAAGCTATTCTTTGTAAGCGAGACAACACCTTTAATGATACCTTTTTTCGGCAGTTTCATAAAACACGCTCTACAAACTCCTCAGCATGATCACAGCACGTGTTCCCGGAGGGCCGATATCCTGTCTAAAGTAAAAAACCTCGATTGTCATACCCTGCAGAGAGCTACTCTGAACGAGGATATTTTTCTGAACCATAAGTCAGAAACGTCCATTTCCGACTGCTAAAAATAGTGGAGAAGCAGACCGGCCCTGAACGTTTTCCTTCTGGGGGAAACTATATATGATCCCTGATTGACCAAAAATCGCCCCGATCCTTACTAATTATTACAACTCGGTACACCACTCATGGCACCTTCGCCCGAGAATCCAAAAAATGCATCATAAAGATTCTCCCCCAAGAAAGGCAGGGACCCTCTGATTGCCCGCCTCCTACAGGCCTATTCACATGAATTGACATCGACCATAAAAAATACTATCTAAAATCCTGTCGGATCGAATTGGTGGAGGGATTTTATGCACACAGCTGATCGGCTCCTCTCAGAGGGGGTTCATTAGGAGGGCAGAGCGGTGGGCAATATTGGAAGGTCCTTGGCGTTTCTTGAGCAGGTCCCATCACAGGCCATGCCAGAAGCACAGCCTGCCCTGGTGGCCTTAATGCTGAAAAGCCTTTGAATAACGGCACGTGGACTGACTCTGGACTGTGCAGGACAGCATGGGAATTACGGGTGCTTTTAGGAAGCCTATCTCTCGCCATATATGACTGGCCCTACTGCCCAAATCCACACCCCAGTTTTCTTTCCTACAGTTTCCTCCACTCAGAAGGTTTACTAGACAGGGGTGCCCATTACCCCTCTTCTTTTCAATATAGCTCTTGAACCCTAGCAAATTCTTATAAGAGTCTGACCTTTTTTCAGGTGTCAGGATAGGAGCAACGGAGATCAAATCTGCGCTGTTTGCCAGATGGACCTGATCGTATTCATGCCCAATCCCCTGTCTCATCTCCACCAAGGGTTTTTTTGAGGTTTTACACGTGTTCATGGCAAATTCTCGAGGATAATAAGGTGAATGTTACTAAAAGTGAGATCTTGGTAATTTGTGCCCACGCGGTTTGTCACCCTCAGCAATTGAGCGCCATGGTGTCGACATAGCACTGCCCAGGGCTACATCACCTACCTGGGTCTGAAAATTGGTAGAACCCCAGAACAACGACTATAAATTGAATATCCCACCCATCATTGATAAAATCTCTAGTGACTTGAAACGATGGAGTCTTCACTCCCGCTCTCATTGGCTGGCATGATGCCAAGCTATTAAAATAATATTTTCCCGAAACTGTTGTACCCATTACAAACCCTTCCCTTCCTATTCAGGCAAATTGATGTCAAGCAAGATCAACCTCCTGCTTTCAGATTTTATCTGGGCTGGAAAGAAACCCCGGATTGCACTTAGTTAAACCTTAACTGATGCTACCACTGTGGAAGGGGGTCCTGAATCTCCCCGGATGTTAGAGGCTACAATCTGGCCTGTCTGGCCAGACACATGCTAGAACTGGCTGTTTTTGGAACGCAACTCTTTCTCCAACAGGGACATTAGAAAAAGAGCTTCATCGACCCTGGCATCCCCGGGCCCTGTTGTCCCACAAGTTACCCTTCCAAGCTACCTGGCCCAATAAAAACCTCAGCACTGATCCGTTACACACTTATGTTCTGGAAGGAAGTCCAGAAGTGAAACCGCCTCCGTCCTTTGTCGATACTAAGGACATGCCCTTATGGTGTCACCCGGAGTTTCTCAGGGACAATCCAACTCTATGTTTCGCCTTTTGGAAAGCTAGGGGTCTAAAGACCAGCGTGACAGCTAATGCACGAAACATTGAACAGATGGCTCACGCTCTAATGAGATGCTCGAAAAATTGCACTACCTGGCACGCACATGCTTGCTTGAGAGTACCAATTGTTCCTCTTTTGTAATAATCAGTTTGAAAGATATCTCAAAGGAGACTGTCCTAAACTACATACATTTTTTGTCACCTCGCACAGGGACACTTGCACCCTCTCGCCTTTACAATACCAAAGAGAGGAAGGTGCCCGAGGCGGCAAGTGACCAGGCCTTTCAAGTTCTGCAATGCTGTCTAGGCGACACCAGGAAATCCCTGAAACCATTCTTTTCAAGGCCTGGGCACGGTCAGCAAACATGTCATATGTGAGACAAGGCGTGAAACTTTCTTAACAATTAATACATAATGCCATCTACGCCTTTAATCGCCTGGTCTGCCCCAGAGCATCTCCCCTGATTAGGCTCCATGCACTGCGTGCCCCAAGTGTTGGCACTCAAAAAAACAGATCTCGTGTCATGGCTTTATGGGAATGCAGAGCCTCGCAGCAATATTGGACCAGCATTGTCCGATATATCCGAAGGGTGCACTTTGGGGTTACAGCTGCAAGAAACTATGACCTTTTGATATTTCACATCAACTCTCCCAGACCCCTCCTGAACGTGACTGTGATACTCTCCAGGGGGGAAGGAAAAAAAAAGGGCGCGCCCACCTATCCATGAATAGTAACATATACCCTGATGGCTGCGAAACGCTTGCCTACATCAGCAGTGGATTAAGCCAACTCTTCCACCGCTCAGCTGGGGTCATGAAACACTGGGAAGACTAACTGGTTGCTGATAGGTCTCGAGACAGAAAGGCATACAAAGAGGCTCGCTCTAAGGGTTTCTTTTCTTCATACGGTGGCGAACTTTTATTGAGTCCCACTATCAGACAGGGAAATGAAGGCCCTGATCAAACTTTCAAATACAACACGGTTGTACTGTAAGGAAGGGATCAGTGGCACTTTGGGAGGCTCCGTGTGTGAGAGACCAGACCACATAATCACATTAGGCGCAGCAACGACACTTACCATGCTGACCCCAGATAGATAGCTAGAGGGGTTTATGGAAGTCCGGCAGAAAATTTGGTTTCAGCCAACACCAGGGTCTTTTGAGAGAAAGATGACACACACGTATTTGGTTATCTTTCTATACGTTGTATATGATGTTGATGGACTGTGTAGAATTGCCTTGTTTTTGTACATGTTTTAAGCTTTGTACATGATACTACTATGGTCCAGTCAATGGCTGCAAAGCAAAAATTGGGATCTGACTTCTGTAACATGACAGAGCCGTTTTCATCATTGTTTCTGTTTTCACAATAAGAAAATCAAATAAAATGTGTTTTTTAAAAAAAGAAAACATCTTAAGGCTTCATAGTTTTTAGTGCGCCCTGAGAATACATCTTCTTAGACCGACCAAGAGCCCTAATTGCTAACTCTTGGTTTTCTGTCACACACATTCCTGCACTTGGGCCCTCACAGGCGCTTATCTGTATATAGATGTCCTGTCTGTATAGATGTCCTGTATATTGTCAGGTTCATCCACTTTTATGTAAACTCCCCTGTATTTATGAAACATGTCCAGACCATTATGTAAACCAAGCTGTTCTCACCCTGCCTCTCCCGCATACACCCAAATAGATTGTCAGCTCTTGTGAGCAGGGCCCTCACACCTTGTGTCTGATCTATCAGTAGTTTTCTACTGTGTGATTTTTGGTTTTGTCTGTACTTCTCTCCTCTACATTGTACAGCGCTGCGGATTATTATCATTAAAGGGGATTTGCCAAGAGACCATTTACGTACCTCCGGTCAGCATGAGAGCAGGATGTAAACAAATCACGCTGAGTCATGAAGCTGCAGGGGAGAGAGGGTGGGGGTGAGTGAGGAGTGAGGAATCCAAGGGAGCGTCTCAAAACTTAAGTGAAATAATAAACAGTACAAGAATGGATTCTCAATACAGCAAGACACAGCCTCAGACTGCACTGTCAGGAGGAGCCTTATCTGCTAAGAAGCTAATGTAAACAAACCACGGAGCTGAAAGAGAGAGAGACGCATACAGCCAGAGCACAAAGCTGCATAAGGGATCCTGTGACATGTTCACTGAAATAATCAAACTATAACTTGTGGATTCTATATACACACGACAACACCTTTTCTACACAGCAGCTTGAAAGCTTCTTCATGTTCCCTGTCATCAGATAAAGCAGGTATCTAATCACACTACACTACAACTAGTTTATTCTGTATACAAAAGAAAACATATTTCTACCCGGTGCCTTGAAAACTTCTGCAACTCAGTCTCATCAGATAAGAAGCTCTCTCTGCGCAAGCCCGTCCAGCTCTTGTCAGGCCGTATCTAATAGAAGCTTTGAAGTAACCAAGGGCATATAAGGAAGGCTGTCGCTCTCTCAGACTGCAATTTTTGTAATCACATATATTTAGAAAAGTGATTAAAAACCCATTTTGGAGGATCCCACGTCAACATTACTGGATCAGCCATAATCCCAATCCCAGATATTACAGTAACCGGAGACCACATGACCAGAATCACTTCCATGTCTGTCAGTCTGTAACTAACCAGAGCCCACGATGGACAAGTATGGAGCCATGTAATAAGGGGTTAATAGTAACCGTGACAATGATACACGTACCTCCACCTGCAGAGCTGTGACTGCTGCGTGCTGCCAGGACCTGGGAGGAGTCATGTGACTGCTGTGTGCTGCCAGGACCTGTGATGATGTCACATGGAGGGAGGAGTCATGTGACTGCTGTGTGCTGCCAGGACCTGTGATGATGTCACATGGAGGGAGGAGTCATGTGACTGCTGTGTGCTGCCAGGACCTGGGATGATGTCACATGGAGGGAGGAGTCATGTGACTGCTGTGTGCTGCCAGGACCTGTGATGATGTCATATGGAGGGAGGAGTCAGGCAGTACAGGAGCAGCTACTGTTGCTCAGTGCATATAGCTGAGCTGTGTGTGTGTAATGTGCATGTAGCTCATTTTAGGGAAAAATTCCTTCCTGACTCCAATCAGAATAAATCCCTGGATCAGCGACCCTTCTCCAGAATCCCGGTCACTATAACTCTTTACTGTAAGAGCAGTGAGACTATGGAATTCTCTGCCAGAGGGACTTGTCGTGGTGAATTCACTGACGGAGTTCAAAAATGGTTTGGATGCATTTCTGGAGCGTAATAATATAACAAGTTACAGTGACCGGGATTCAGGAGAGGGGTCATTGATCCAGGGATTTTTCTGATTGCCAGATTGGAGTCAGGAAGGAATATTTTCCCTAAAATGAGGACAATTGGCTTCTACCTCATTGGGGGTTTTTGCCTTCCTCTGGATCAACACCTTAGCACAACAGGCTGAACTAGATGGACGACTTGTCTTTTTTTAGCCTTACAAACTATGAAACTATGAAACTGGGACATACTAAAAGGCATGAACAAAAAGAATGAACATTATTACTAAGTAATAAAGTGCCATGGAGAAATATAGAAGGTTTTAGGGGCTAAATAAAAGATTGAATAAATAGAATACAATATAAGTTTATAGTGTAATGAACAATTATATCTTAGAAACAGGTACCTAGAACTTTACTTGTGCATAATAGGTGGGGAATTAACAGGATATATAGGCAGTTTAGAGCGAAATGAACATATATTCCATAGAAACAGGTGCCTAGAACTTCACCTGTGCATGATAGGTGGGGAATGAACATGATATATAGACAGTTTAGAGTGAAATGAACACATATTCCACCTAAACAGGTGCCTAGCACGTTACCTGTGCATGACAGGTGGGGAATGAACACGATAAATAGGCAGTATTGAATGAAATGAACATATATTCCACAGAAACAGGTGCCTAGCACTTTACCTGTGCATGATAGGTGGAGACTGAACATGTTATATAGGTAGTTTAGAGTGAAATGAACACAGATTCCATAGAGACAGGTGCCTAGTACTTTACCTGTGCATAATAGGTGGGGAATGAACAGGATATATAGGCAGTTTAGAGTGAAATGAACACATATTCCACCTAAACAGGTGCCTAGCACTTTACCTGTGCATTATAGGTGGAATATGTGTTCATTTGACTCTAAACTGCCTATATATCCTGTTCATTCCCCACCTATAATGCACAGGTAAAGTGCTAGGCACCTGTTTAGGTGGAATATGTGTTCATTTCACTCTAAACTGCCTATATATCCTGTTCATTCCCCACCTATCATGCACAGGTAAAATGCTAGGCACCTGTTTCTATGGAATATTGTTACGGTCTGGAGGTGGATCCACTGGACCACCGCAGGCGATGGCGTAAGCCCACACCAGGGAGTGGAATCTAAGTGGGACCTGGTATTCACCAGAGCCCGCCGCAAAGCGGGATGGACTTGCTGCGGCGGGTGTCCACCAGGTCACTACCACTGGCGGGGCTTGCCTGCGGTGGCGGCCAAGGGTGCGAGGTACAGTAACGGCAGGCAGGCTCGTGGTCGTAGACAGGCAGGAGGTCAGGACAGGCGGCTCTGGTTCGGTGACGGTAGACAAGCAGGAGGTCAGGGCAGGCGGCAAGGTTCGTAGACGGTAAACGTAAGCAGGGAGTCGGTACACGGTAAGGCAAGACAGGAACGCTCTGGAACACTTTCACCATGGGACAATACAACAAGGATCCGGCAAGGGCCGGCATGAAGTGGCCGGACTAAATAGGAGCAGTGCCCGGCAATGAACCAATTAACGGCGCACTGCCCCTTTAAATTCAAATTGCCGGCGCGCGCGCGCCCCTAGGGGCGGAGCTACATGCCGGGGACCAGAGCCAGACAGAGCAGGAGCGCGGCCGGGTAAGTGAACGTAGGAGGGGGTAGCAACACGAGCGGACCCCGAACCCGACGTGCAGGACGGGGCTCCGCTGGAAGCCGGAGCACGGGCGCGCCTGCGACCCGGGACAGTGGTCGCAGGGGTGTCCGTGACAGTACCCCCCCCCCTTGGGGGCCCCACTCCTTAGGCCCCCCC
>JAODAL010034102.1:0-44711 GCA_025379985.1 Phyllomedusa bahiana | reverse complement strand
CCCGAAACCCCCCTTTTTTTCCCAGACTAAAGCATTTTTTCACCTCTACTCCATGTCCTACCCCCCCTTTTTGCTCGTTCCCACCTGCATTTGCTCCTGTTCAGAAAGATAAAATTTGAGAGGGTATGGAAGAGTTTTAAAAATGTCTCTTTTTAAAAAAGCGGCAAATCACAGCTATTCTCAAATCCCTAAAATAAAAAAAAAAATTGTGTATTAAAATTTTAACTGCAAGGTGGCTCTTTAAAAAAATTTGGACGGGGCAAAAAGTGCAAAAACACGATTGAAAGTATATGGATAATAAAAGTTTTTTTTGGCCCCTATAAATTCCCCTTGGTGACTACACAATTGCGGGGATTAAATTTTTAACTGAAAGGTGGCTTTTATCAAAACCAAAAAATTGGACTGGGCAAAAGTGCAAAAAACAGATTGAAATTTTAAAAAGGGATAATAAAAGGTATTTTTTGGCACTTAAATTCACGTGGTGATACAAAATTGCTGGATTGAAATTTAACTGAAGGTGGCTCTATCAACAAACGGGTGGGCAAAAGTGCAAAAAGCACGTATTGAAATGTTTACGGAAATAAAGGTTTTTTTGGCACCTATCAATTCCCCTTTGGGGTGACTACACATTTGCTGTTTGAATTTAACTAAAGGGTGGCTCTATCAACAAATTGGATGGGAAAAAAGTGCAAAAAACACGTTTCTAAAAGGTATACTGATAATAAAATTTTTTTTGGCACCTATAAACCTGTGGTACACAAAATTTGGGGTTTAAAAATTTCTGAAAAGGGTACCTCTTCAAAAAAGCGGGATGGGCAAAATGCAAAAAACAGATTAAAATGTATAGGGATAAAAAAGGTATTTTGGGCACCTATCAACCCTGGGGGACATACAATGTGGATTCAAATTTTAACTGCAAGTCTCTATCAACAAATTGGAGGGGGAAAAGTGCAAAAAACAGTATATGAAATGTTAAATAAAAAAAGGGTATTTATGGCCCCTATCAATTCCCCTGTGGTGAACACAATTGCTGGATTAAAATTAATGAAGGGCTCTTTCAACAAATCTGGACTGGGCAAAAGTGCAAAAAAAAAAACACGTATCTGAAATGTATACAAATAATAAAAGGTATTTTTGGCACTATCAATTCACCTGTGGTGATAACAATTGCGGGATTCAAATTTAACTGCAAGGTGGCTTATAAAAAAATCGGGAGGGGCAAAAGTGCAAAAACCGTATCAAAAATGAAACGGAAAATAAAAGGTTTTTTTTGGCCCCCATCAACCGTGGTGACTAAAAAATTGCTGGTTTAAAAATTTTAATGCAAGGTACCTCTATCAAAAAAAGGAACGGGAAAAATTTGGGAAAAAAAAACCCCTACGAAATTACATGATAATAAAAGTGGAGTTTTGCACCTAACAAATAGCCCTGCGTTATTAGAAAAGATCTGTACCTAATATAATTCGGGCCCTCCCCAAATTCCAAGTAATATTTAAAACAGAAACTTTAATAATAAAGTTTGCAATGCAATGTCTGCAATCAAATCCAGTATTTTTTAAAAAGAGCTTGTCTGTGTTCGCCCGGGGGCCCCCCCACCCCCCCCCACTCTCCCCCGTGACTTTACAGGGTATATGTCCTTTAAAAAACTCTGCGAATACCTAAATCTGCAAACTCTGATCTAAAGGTTTAAAGGGTCACACTAAAAAATAGAGCTGTCTTGTGAACAATAGAATAATTCGCCCCGGGCGTTGCCAGAGGGAGAGCGACGTCCTACTGCTTTGAATTGACAAACCCTGTATGAACAGGAAGGGTGTTCATGAAAAAGGGGGCATGTGAGTTTTTCCGCCAATCGCAACCATACACATCCCCAGTCATGACGTCCCAAAAAAAAAAACCCCAAAATCTCACCCTGCTCTATTCTGTAAGCTGATTTGCTGGCCGCCCCCAAATGACAGGAAGGGCGAAAAGGGCGTATTAAAATTTTGCACGTTTTTACCTAAATTATCGCGTGATTTAAAAAAATCAGTCAGCGAAATACCGTGCCGATTTCAACTTTTCGATAATAATGCTAAAACCCAGTCGCAGATGTTGGCATCAGGCAGGGGGCGGCTCAGAAAAGTGGTGAGGCGGGAGTTTTAACCCAAAACTCATTTCCCGTTTGGTGAGCGCCGGCTGATGTAACTGACGCCTAAGGCTTGGGGGGGAAAAACCCGGCCGAACCCAGGATTCACTTGACAAAGGCAAAATCTTCCACATTTCCTTGGACAAGCGGGGTTTTCCCTTTTGGGGAAAAGATGGCCCCCGACGCACAGAACACCCGCACAGATGCCACACTATTGGCCGGGCGGACGTTCTCCCACTGCAAACTCGGCAAATTCGGCCAAAAAATCCGTTTTTGGGCCGTAGTCCGCGGATCTTTAACTGGTGGCAAAGTGCTGTCAAATGGCCCCCATGTTTGGTTTTAGGGTTTGCTCCAGGTCCTGCTGTATGTGGCGAGTGCCCCCCTCACTTGGGTGAAGGAAAAACTACTCATAGTTCCAGATTAGGTTGTGTGAGGAGCTTTTACTGCTCCGACCCCCCACCTTCCCCGAGCAGCCACGGCGTAGTACGTGGCGTGGGGAACCCCCCGCTCAGCCCTGTCAGAGGTGCCATAGGCAGCGGCCAACTGACTATGGGGATTTCTCTATAGTTTTGAGTTTGTCCTCGCTTCAGCAGTGGGAAAAAGGCTCCCATTTTGGACCGGAGCGAGGGCCAAAAGGGTGGAAGGGCAGAAGCATCCCTTGCCGGAGGTTATATTCGGGTGCATAGCCAGGCAAATCCCAGCGCCATCTGCACAAAAGGGGCTCCGAGGGACTCCCCCCTCCATCTCCACTGTATATGCCCTGGTGCTTTGGGGGCATCTGCCCCGCTTCCCATCCCATCTACCCCCTCCAGTTGCTCCTGCTTTTCTTCCTGTCACCAAGGGAGAAAAACCACTCATTTCACCAGAAATGCTTTTGCTCCCAAAGCCTCCTCCTCCTCCTCCGTTCATCCCCACCGGGCTCATGTGACCGCGAGTGTTTTGCCAAATCTCCGGTCCCCGCCAAGACAATTTTTCAGCAATTTTTAAGGACATGAAGCGTGGAATGATGTTATTCATCCTTGTCTGGGACTGACAAAAAACGTGGCTCCCCCGAATGGCCCCCAGCAAACGGCAGGTGCAGCATGAGCTGCCAGGCTGACATCAAAGTTACACAGGGGGAGTACTCCCGTCCACCGGATCATCAAAAAACGTTAATTGGGCCCTTTCTCTGTTCATACAGTCGGTCCAACATTCAGGTCGCGTTTTGTTGGGGAGGCCCTTCGCCCCGTAATCGAGAAGGGTGTTCCTGGCTTTGTACGAATGGATGAAGTGCATGCACAGTTTCCGGGCCATTTTCAGAATCTTCTGAAGATCGGGAGAAGACTTCAGGAACCTTCTCACAACCAGATTGAACACGTGCGCCATGCAGGGCGCATGGACCATCCCTCCTCGGTGCAAAGCGGACACCATGTTCCTCCATTGTCCGTCACCATGGTTCCGATTTGCAGTTGGCGAGGAGAAAGCCACACATCGATTTCTTGCTGCATGACGCAGAACAGTTCCTCCCCTGTTTGACTTCGTTCGCCGAGGCAAGCCAGGTGTAGAACTGCGTGACACCGCTGTGCCCTACACATGTGGTATGATGGAGCAGTACTTGTGGAGGCTGAGATGCTGGAGGAGGAGGAGACGGACATTGGCGCAGGAGCAGCAGTTTGAAAATGTGGAGGAGAAAGCGGTGTCTGCTCTCCAGGTTGTTGGTGTGCCTGGGCAGGAAGCACATTCATCTAGTGGGCCGTAAAGGACATGTACTGGCCCTGACCGTAGTTACAGCTCCACACGTCCGCGTGCCGTGCACTTGGACAAACTATAGCTCAAGGACTGGCACACTTTGTCTACATATTGTGAATGCTGGTACTGCCTTTTTGGAAAAGAAATTACGGCTTGGAAAACTCCGCCTCGGCTCGGCACAGGCCATTAATACTCTGAACGGTGCATAGTCCACCATTTGGAAAGGGAGGGACTGCAGTACCAACAACTTGGACAGGAGCATGGTCAGCTTCTGCACCTTAGGATGGTTGGATGCTTACTGTTGTCTCTTTGCAATCGCCTCTTTTAAAAGACTGCTGGCGCCATGAGAAAGAGAGGAGCAGGAGGTCTGGACCAGGAGTGATGGCAAAGAGAAACAGCTCTCTTCCTGCAGGAGGTGGTTGGAAAGCCTTGACTGGCTGTAATGGACATGCGGCCACTGGGCACAGCTGCTGCTGCGGCGGCAGGATGGCCCAAACCACACCCTGAGCCAAACTTTCTCCCAGCCACCGGATGGTGGACGCTGCATGTGTTGACGCAGGGCCATGGTGCCAACATTAGATCCCTGGCCACGCTTCACTTTCTGCCCACAGTTTCTTACATATACCCATATTCGGCTCCTCCGGTGTCTTAGCAAAGAACTGCCACACCGGCGAGTAGCTGATTTTACCGCTAACGCTCCACACTGAGTGACTACTACTGCCGCTGCCTCGCTGGACCAACGTGCCGCTACTTTCTTGGACCTGCGAAGCAGGTTTTCTACCCCGTGGCCGCTTGGCTCCTGACTACACTGCTGCTCCCCAGCTGACTCACGGCCACAAAACCCCAAACTTGCTGGCTGCGCCGCTGCCGGGACGCGCAAGCTGACGCCCTCTTCCCTGACGATGATGAACCCCTTTGCTTCATCCGGCTCCCAATTTGCGGTCGGCTATATCATCATAGATTATTGTTTCATCTTCACTTCTATCCTCTCACCAGTCTTGGTAAAGCAGAGGGCTGACCCCCACAACTGACCTCCCATGCCACTCTCCACATCTATACTTTGCCGCCTACTACAAGAAGCCGGGGATATTGGCCCCATTTATTTGCTGCCCAAATAGTTGTGACTGTCCTCCTCAAATTGTTCATCCTCGCTGTATAGTGGCGCTGGCCCAGACCACATAGTAGATCTCTGGCTGAGGGAACCGGACGGGACAGTGGCGGGTTGAGGACAGGTGAGGGCCGCTGACCTGCTCCCGGGCCATGCCAACTAAGGGTTGTGTCTGACGTTCACGAACAAAGAAAGTCCAGGCACTATTTAGGTACAGGTCGGAGCGGCATAAGCAGGACCCCACCTGCCATATATTTCATATCATTTTAAAGGTAATGCCGCAACAAACAGTTGTCATTTCTCCATACAATGATCACTTCTTCTTTAATAAATAATCAATCAACATGATCCCTGAAACTTATCAAATGCTTTTTAGCAAAGATTTAACGAAAATGTTAAAGATAACGACCTGTAATCCACAGTCTGTTATAGTCTCCAGCTCTCCGGCATAGACGCCGACTTCTCACGTGTGTTCGTGTGGGCTGGATTCAACACAACTGCTCGGCCTACAGCTGACTGTTACGTCTCTTGCTAGTGATGCGACGTTTCGGGGGAAGGCATGCCCTCTTTCTCAAGCGTGACTACTGTTTGTGTCTGACGTTCCCACCGACTCTTGGCTGGGGTAGTCAGATGTCATCTGGGAGGAAGTGGATGACCTATTCAACCAATCAAGAACCCTTGGGTTGCTGGTCAACACACGGCCGCTAGATCACACCGGCAGTTCTGGCCTCACCGATTGACCCCTGCTGCGACGTCCCCTTACTGTGCTGCGACCTGTGCCTGCTCCAGGAATGTTTGTGCCACTGCCACTCGCATGTGAAGAGCCTGCCCCCTCTCTATCTAAACATACTGTTTGTTCTAAAATGTAAGACTCTTTAATGAAGATATCGTATATGAAAAATACACACCCTGTATTGACTCCAAGCTTGGGTAACCCCTTGGATATAAATTGCACACCCCAAGGGCCAGGAAACTTTACTTGATGTGCGTTTAAAAACACTGTGTATTTTACGAAATATAAAACACAAAAGGTTAATTAACCTTCCCATATATTATGCTAAGCCAAAATTTCTTCTTTGGTTTTAAAAACAATGTTTCTTTTATGAGTACAACTGCATAAAAAATACTTAGTTAACCCCTTGGATGTAATTGGCCAAAGAAATGTGCTGCCAAAAATTACAGCTTTGTAGCGTGTTAAACGGCATGTATTTTACGGAGCACAATGCAAAAAGGTTTAATTTAACCTTCGGATATGAATTAGCTACCGGCCAAAATTTTCATGACGTTGAAAAAAACAGTTTCTTTTAGTGCCCAACAAACTGCAGAACATGCTTAATTAACCCCGGATCTAAATTGCGCAAAAGAAATGACCCAACCAAAAATTAAGGGGGTTTTGGGATTGTAAAAACGCTGTTCTTTACCTGAATACAACAGGAACAGGCTTAGATTAACCTTTGGATATTCAATGTGGTCAAGAATTGAACAGTTTACCATTAAAAATGTATATGCAGCTAATTGGCGCACACTGAACATCAATTCCAAAAACCCTCACAAAATCAAATTAGAAACGTAAGAGAAGCAGTCTCTGAGCAAGCTGTGACACCCCCCAAAAAATTGCTGTATAAAAGTTAGTTCTTTAGTATGAGATATCAGCAGCAGCAGCGTCCCTACACAGCACAGTGAGAACAGTGTGAACTGCCAGCATCGTGCCCGGACTTATATAATGCGGTGACGTCACAGAATCCCGCCGGTCTCTGATTGGCTTTATCGCTGCACATGTCATGTAGGCTACGCCTTTCTTCCTCCCAGACTTCTTCGCCCCATGTAACGCCATGTGCTCGCAGCCATTTTATCAATTAAAAACACATTTCGTTCCCGCGAATCACCCCAAACTTCGACTTCGTTCAGAATCGAAGTTTTCCTGAAATTCTAAACGAATTCCACTTCGTTAGAATCAATTCGCCCATCTCCACTCATCACTTATGTATTGTACTATATTATGTTGGAGTATAATAATGGTATCAAAACTGGAGGGAGAAGGAATATCCACGGCTCTCACCAAATCGAAAAATCTTTCTTTATTTGAGCAACTTGTTACACACAAGGGACAGAATACAGGATATGTATTCTAAAAATCACTGATTGAAGTCCGCTATGGGGACAAGCAAAACAAATGTGAAAAAAAAACAAACAAAACACGTAAAGCGCTTTCTCCTTTACAAGCACTAATTTCCCTAAAAAAGATCAAAAGTAAATAAAGTATGCATATGTGGTATTTCCGTGTGCCTAATGACTTAGCCTATAAATCTGTCATGTTATTTAACTCACACAATGAACGCTGTAAAGAAAAAAAACAACAACATATTTTTGTTCATCCCACAGCACATCAAATGAAATAAAAGCGGTATAAAAGTTATATAAACGTCAAAGTGGTACCAATGAAAAAGTTCATGCCGCAAAAAAAGCCCTTACACAACTCTGTATATGGAAGAATTTAAAAAAAGTTATGGTTACCAGAATATAGTGATGCATAAATATTGTTTATACACAATAAAAACACTTTTTTTTTTTTAAAAAGTGCTACAAAGTAAAAAAAAAAAATACATAAATTGGGTATCGCTGTAATTGTAATCGACCTACAGAGTAAAATTAAAATGTCATGTTTACTGCATGGTAAGCGCTGTTAAAAATTAAAAAAAAAAAACACTACCAGGATTACTGTCCTTTTTTTTTTTTTATAATTTTTATTGAATCCGCCATACAGTACATAGAAATCATAAATCAACAACATCTGTATTACATCTCAGTATCATACGGTAAATCATGAAGGGAAGATCTCTTCTTAAGGAGAGCACCGAACGAACGGCTGGTAGAGTTTGTTTTGCCTTTTCGCCCTCTACTTAGCATCTGCATATTACAAGGCATTATGGGAAAGGGGCTGAGAGATACTGGTGTGGCTAAAATCCTTTTTGCTTTCTCAAGACTCGGTGGGTCAAAAGCAAATTGAGCATTTGTTACATCCAACAGAGGGCGCTGTGGGCATCTCAGCCCCTTTCCCATAATGCCTTGTGATATACAGTAAATCATGTTCAAAGATATACTGATTTCCCAACGGCATTTGGCAAGGATCCATTTTGTTTTATAACCTACTAACTTATTCAAACTATGCATGTTTGAGTTCCGCTCGTTCTCCTATTCATGCATCTTCTATGATCATGGTCCATTTAGGATATGCGGCCCTTAGCAGCCCAACTCCGCATCCTCAGTCCGGGTCAAGAGTATTGGATTCAACAACTCACCTGACCTGAGTGGTGTAATGGTCAGGACAAGCCTGAAATATAACCCCACATTGTTTAAATTTTTCCCTTTAGTAACTCACCCCGTGTTTGCGTCTTGTATCTCCAGGGGTTTTTCGGTCGCCCCATTAGTCTCTGAAATCTATGGGGGGGGGGCCTTCTGCAAATTTTGTTTCATTTTAAAAACCCAAATGTTGTTTTTCCCAAAACATCGGATTAAACCCCCGGGGTTTTAATTATGGGGGATAGGATTTTTAAAATTTTTGGGGCCCCAATCTTAAAAAAAAAATTTGGGTCTTTTCCCCTTCCCTGTTGTGCGGACTCTACCAGATCCATCCCCAGCGGGGAAAATAACCTTCTCAAAAAAAAAAGGGTCAGGGGGGGGCCCTTTCCCGGGTTGGAGCCTTCTGTGCATGATAGCTTTCCTGGGGGTGTTTGCCAATATTGTATAGCAAGTGCGATTTCCTGTTGGTGATATGAACCGTCTCCCCCTCCACACAATTTTCTTCCCCCTGCCTTCCAAACAACATATTTAAAAGCGATCAAAAAGTCTTCCTCAAAAAATAAGCCCCTACACAGATCTTTATACAGAAAAAAAAGCTATGGCTCTCAGACTGCAAAAACGTTTTATTTTTTTTAATAAGTGTTATTATTGTGTAAAACATTGAAAAAAATATAAAATTTTGGTTTCACTGTATCTTTTTGGGCCGCCTTGTAGAAATTTGGGGCAGGGTATTTCTCCCACATATTTGGACTGCTGAAAAAAATTAAAAAAAAAAAAAACACACAAGGTTTTGCGGTTTTTTTGTTCAATCTACCTCCCAAGAACCTTTATAAAAAGCGATAAGAACATCACATAAACCCCAAAATGGTAACAATTAAAAAATATCTACTCGTCCCAAAAAATCATGCTTTTTTTCAGCTCTGTATACAAAACAAATTTTGAAAATGTTATGGCTGTCAGACTATGACGACATAAAAACACAATTTTTTACAAACTCATTTCTATTGTGTAAAAAGTATTTAAAACAGGGGAAAAAACTATTACAATTGATTTTTTTTGAAATTTGGTACCGATTGCAAAAATTAAATTTATATGTCTTTTATATCATCCCAGCCAACGCTGTAAAAAATGAACACTAAAAAAACAATGGCGGAACTGTTTTAAAAAAAAACTTTTGAAAAAACCTGTGGGCCGGGGGAATCCCAAAAATTCCCCCTTGGGGGGGGAATTTTTTTTGTAGGATGCAAAAAAAAAAAAGGGGGTTTGGTTTTGGGGAAGGTTTTCCCTGTTCTGGTATTTTGGCCCAGCTTTGCAAAAATGCAAACATGGCACCCCCCAACCAGTTCTGTTTTTCCAAAACCCAAGTAGCGCCCCCCCCCTTGTGCCCCTTTGCTTTTCGCAAAAACAGCATTTTTTTAAAACCACTTATGGGGGTATTGCAGAATTAAAAAGAAATTGCACAATACTTTTTGGGGTTGCTTTTTTTCCGGGTTTCCCTTTAAAAAAATTTAAAAAACATTTTCAGCTAAATTTTTAAAATTTTGGGAAAAAAAAAAAATTCATTTTCAGGGGCCTAACGCTAAAAAAATTTTTTGAAAAAACCGGGGGGCCCAAAATTACATTTACAAACCCCCCTGGATATACTTTTTAAAGGGGGGTGTTTTTTTTAATTTTTGGCATTGTGGGGTTTGTCCGCAAACCTCAAAGGGCCCCGGGTTTCACCGGCTTTTTTTCCCCGGGTTTGGGCGCCGTTCTCGCCCCGGGGGATTGGCCTGCAGGTAGGGGCCCCAAAAGGTCGGGTTTTTTCCGGTAACCCAAATGCTCTTTAGAGAACAGTGGTTTCCGTCGCCCCTTCCGCTGGGGAAATCCGCCGGGGGGGGGAAAAAAAGGTGACATGCACATTTTTTTTCGGCGCGTAGCACTGTAAAAATTTGCAATGTTATGGGGCCGGGGGGCGGGCCCCCCCCGCCGCGCTTTTGGCCCCCCCCCCTTGCCCCGCCCCTTATTCACGGGGAAATTTGTGGGGGCGCCCCAAAATTTTCCGGGAAAAAAAGCCTTTGTGAACACGGCCTTTTAGTTTTCTAAAAATTTATAATGAAAACTGCCACAAAGTACATTTAGGTGTCCCTCTTATTCTGTGATTTGGGTTTTTGACCCAAAATAGCGCTCTAGGGCCACATATGGGATAGCTCTAAAAACAACAGAACCCAGGGGAAATAAATATTGATTTGGGCTTTTCCCCTAGTAACATCTATAATTTTTCAGAAAAATAAGGGGAATTTTAAAAAATTTTTTTGGGGAAAATTTTACCTCCATTTGCTTTAATTTTTTTTAAAAAAATCTAAGGGGTTTAAAAAAACTTCCAAAATGGTTTTGTAAAACTTAAAGGGGGTTGTAGTTTTTAGATAGGAGCCCATTCATGGGGAAAACCCTAACCTACGGGGGGGGGGGCCCTCAAACCCATGTCAGAACTGAAGGGGTCCCTAAAAAATCAATGTTGAAAATTTTTTTTAAAAAATTTATGTAAAATTACTTTAAATTTTAACCTTTAATGTCATTAAAAAAAAAAACCAAAAATTTTAAAAAATGATGCCAACTAGTAAAAAGGGCGATCAGTAAAAATATCGAGATCTGGGCATTTGCCGTTTTTGGGGAAATTTATTGCGGGATTTAGGGTTCTGGGATCGACGTCGATTTACTTTTAAAGTTTTAAGGGAGTTGTTGCCCAAAGGTTCATTGTTATACCCAAACGGGTTTGAGGAGAAGCGGGAATTTAAAATTCCCACCAGTAAAATGGATACGGGGGTAATCATTTTTAAAAAAATTTAAGGTTTCCTAAGAGCGGGAAAAAAAAATTCACAGGCTAAAATAAAAAAAAATTTCCTTTAATGGCTAACTAAAAAGATGGGGGACAGAAAAAAGCTATTGAGGTCCCAAGGGGGGTTGGCAGCTGCTACTACCCCCCTTTGCACATAAAAAGACAACGGTATTGGAAAGGGGGCCCCATTGGAAAAACTGGCGGGAAAGGACCCCTATCACTTTTTGCACCGGGGACCAAGAAGATGTCAATATGTGAGGGAAAAGCAAGAAATCCCAAGGGGGGGGAAATTCCACAGAGGTTAAGCTGGACAGGGGCCGTAGTTAGGTGATGCCAGGGCTGCCGTCAGTCACCCACCCAACCTTTTTCGGGGGCCCCCAATGCACCCTTAAATCAAATGGTACCCCTTTCCTTTACTATTTCCCGGTTTTTTTAACCTTTTAAAAAGGGCCCCCTTTTTTTAAAATAGGGTCCCTGACGGAGAACGGGCCTTTTGGCACCCCGGGGCACCCCTTTCACAGTAGCCTGACCCCAAACCCAGCAGTTTTTGGCCCTTAGGCAGGGAGAAAAAAATTTGCAGGAAAAATGGAGTATTTGAAACAAGATTTTTTTGGGAATTGGGGAATTGGGAAATATCGCTTTTTGGTTTGGGCGAATTTCCCCAAAAATTGGGGTTTTTTCGCCGAAAAATCCGTTTCTTTCCAAATTTTTTCCCGGAGCAAATAGGGGTTAAAAAAAACAGCTTTTTTCCCTGGTTTGCACAAAACCCTTTTTGGGGTGCTGTAGAACATTTTGCCTTTGTTTAAAAATATGCATTTGGGGGGCTTTTTTGGGGTTTTTCATTACAATGCTGTTAGTATGACACGCACATGACTGCCCCCGCTTTAGAAACTTCACTCTAAATCCCTGGGCTCTTTTCGGGGGCCAAAAAATTTACCAAAAAACCCGAAGCAGGAATGCAAACCCGATAAAGTCATGGTGCGCCTAGCTGGAGAAAAACAAGCTGGAGGGTAAGATCCTTTGATAGCCGGGCCCAAAAAACACAGAAGTAGGTTATTGGAGCCCCCAGAGATGCAGCACCCGTAAGGGGACGGGAAAAGCAGGAGTCCACCCTTTCGAGGCCCCCAGCATTCAGTTTTCATCTGCGGCCCTGTGTTGAACCCCACACTGGGCATACACTTTCTCCCAGATGGGCTTTTGAAAACCCCAGCCAAGAGGCGGTGGTTTGTCACACCCAACCCCTAGTTTGGGATGGCCCGGGGGGCAGGTTAGGGGCTCTCACCCGTCCCCCAAAAAACCACCCCCTGTCCTGTTCGCTTCCCACAGCCCGAGAAACTACTATGTGCCCGTGGGCCCCTGGCCCCTATAAAGTGAGGGGCAAAACTTTTTAGGACAGTGGCGCAAAGAGGTGGGGGAAAGGGCATTTTGGTGCTTCGGGAGAAGTGGGAAATAGTGATGAGGGGGGAGTTGCAATGGGGGGTTATGTTGTGAGGGGGTCAGGCTTTGTACAGTGAAATCGTTTAGGTGGACGGGCGTGAAAGGCAAACATAATTTAAAGTAGCCCAACGCACTTGGGAGCGGGTGAAACAAGCAAGGGCCCGGGGGCAAAAGGGTTTTTTGGTTTTCCCTAGTTTAAACAAAGCATAAAGTGGCCCCCCCAAAGGGAAAAAATTTTGGGGCCCCTCCATGCCTCCCTTTTGCCCCCCTTTTTTTCCCTTTTAAAGGAAAATGGCGGGCCCCACGCGATCGCCTACCCCCGAAATACCCCTTGTTGGCCCTGGAAGAAATTCCCTTTTCCCCTACATTAAGTTTTTGGAGAAGGGGGGGAGAAGAAGGGGGTTTTTTGGGCAACCCGACAAAAATTTTGGGGTCCCTTTGGGCAGTAGAGAGTTAATGTCTGGGCCTGGGGGTGTAAAGTTGGATTTCAAACCCGCATAATGGGGTTTTTTAAACCCTGTGTTTCTTTTAAGTTTACCCAAGGGCAACAGTGTCAAGGGTTCAAACATTTTCATTGGGAGAAAAAGAGGGAGCAGCTTTTTGTGTCAGGCAGTGGGGCAGGCCCGTTAAATCGGTAGTGTGGGGCCGGGGGGGGTCCGCAGGGTTTGGGAGCAGTGCGAGGTTGGGAGCCCAACGGACAGGAAATTTTGAACCCCCCACTTTGGGAGGTCCCAAAAAAGTATCGGCACAGGGGCTCACCGGTCCCGCGGCGGGTTTCAGTCAGTCAGTGCGGGGGCTTTGGTGGTAAAAATTTACCTATCGGTGGTGTGTAGTTTTTTGACGAGGGCACAGAGAAGGATTTTAAAGTAAAAACCCTTTTTGTAGAATCTGGTTTGGGGAGAAAGTAAAGCGTGACAGGGACCCCAACGTTGGCAACCCCCGGCCCCGATATTTCATTCCCTGCAGTGTCACCATATGTGTTTTCAGATGTGGTGGTCCATCCTGTTCCAAAAGCTTAGGTGATCAGTTCTGCCCAAAAAGAGGTTAGGAGTTCCCAAACCCCTTCCGTTTTTTTTTTTTTTCTTTTTTTTAAATTGTAACTATGTAAAAAATATGAAAATTTATGTGGGAGACTTTTATAATTTTATTTTTTAAAATACCACAAAAGCCCCCCCTATTTGTGTCCCATCCTCAAAGTACACCCAAACACTTCCAACATTTTGTGATAAAATGCATATACTCTGGGGGATAAGCGATATGGGGGGAGCTATGTATGTGTATTATATCATTATAAAAGTTTTACATATATATTTTTGGTCTCTTAATTAAAGTGTAGAAATTTAGGGGGGGAAAAAATATATACTCTTGAGGGGACCCAGAAAGCCAATCCCCTTCGTTGTAAAAGCAATGCCCCTAAAGCTGCACCACCAGCCCCCCCAAAAAAATCGTTCAGGGTGAGCAGGGTCCCCTTTTTCCCCCTTGTTTTCACTCACATGGGCAATGACAGCAAGCAGAAAATCTTTACTTGAAGCTGCTTTTTTTCCTTTTCAGTTGCGTAAAAGAATCCCCTGCCCGTTTTTCAGTTTAAAAATTTTGGGGGGAACACCCCCTAAAAACAGAAGTTTTAAAACTGGGGCTTTCGTGTCATTTGTAAGTAAAAATAAAAGATATAAAAGGTGCTTGCTGCAGCCCTTTTGGGCCTCAAAAGGGTGCCGAATTTAAACAAGGGGAGGAGGGCTACAGAGCTGTTTATAAAAGACCCAACCCTTTGCATCCCCCGCTTTTAAACAAAAGGGTTTATGTAACCGTTCTTCGTTTAAGGGGGGAACGCCTTTCCCAGGAGTAGAGACACGCCCGTGGGGGGTGAGGAAGCCCCTTGATTTCAAAATCAATCTGAGAAAAATTTGCTGGAAAAGCCGAAAAAGCTCAAACGATAAAAAATCCCTTTAACCCATTTTGATGATCCAAATGGACGGAGTATTCCCCTGGGGGAAACAAAGTCCACACGGGAGGAAATCTCAATAAGGTTTTTTCAAGTCTTACAACCCCTCTGCAAGACATTTAAAAAAAGGGCAGGAAAATTTGCATGCACTTCAGCCGTTCTTACACACCAAGCACACCCTCCTTTAGCTGCTGGGGCAGCCCGGCCTCCCCCAACATAGGCTGATATGTGACATTTCCAAACGGGGGAAAATTCCAGCCTCCATATGTTGGAACGACTCTATGAAACAGGAAAGGCTATTAATGGTTTATTGATGATCCAAGCGGACAGGAGTACACCCTGTGTAATTTTAATGTCGGCCAGTGGCAGCTCATGCGTGACACCTGCCGTTTGCTCAGGCCCTTTCATGCGGACATGCGTTATCTGTCAGTCGCCAGGACTACGGGATGAATAACGTCATTGTACTGCTTCATGTTTTCACGGACAGCGGTAGTGGATCAACTGGACCACCGTAAGTGATGGCAATAGCCACGTCAGGGAGCAGAGTCTAAGTAGGCCCCGGTTTTCACCAGAGCCCGCCGCAAAGCGGGATGGCTGCGGCGGGAGTCTACCAGGTCGCTACCCCTGACGCGACTTGCTTGCGGTGGCAGCCAAGTTGTAGCATGGTACTAAATCGTAAGGCAAACTCGGAGTCGGGGACGGGCGGTAGGGTCAGGACAGGCGGCAATGGTTCGTGGTCAAGGGATGAAGGCAAGAGGTACGGTACACGGATATGATAGACGAGGCTGAAGGAAACTCTCTCTTTATAGGGTCTAAAAATTATTATTAGTATTATTTATTTTATAGTCGCGCATAGCAAATGTGGTGCCAATATTCAAAAAGGGGTCAAAAAGTGATCCAGGAAACTATAGGCCGGTAAGTTTAACCTCTGTTGTGGATAAAATGTTTGAAGGTATTCTAAGAGGTGCTATCCTGGACTAACTCACTGAAGATAAATGTATAACGCCGTTCCAGCATGGGTTTATGAAGGATCGGTCCTGTCAGACTAATCTCATCAGCTTCTATGAGGAAGTTAATTCCAGACTGCATCGAGGTGGGGCACTGGATGTCATATATTTGGATTTTTCTAAAGCATTTGATACTTTTCCACATAAAAGGTTGGTAAGTAAAATGAGAATGCTTGGACTGGGGGAAAATGTGTGCAAGTGGGTAAGCAACTGGCTCACTGATAGAAAACAAAGGGTGGTAATTAACGGTACATACTCAGACTGGATCCCTGTTACTAGTGGGGTACCACAGGGCTCAGTATTGGACCCTATCCTCTTTAATATTTTCATAAATGATCTTAGACATGGATTGCACAATAGAATATCGATCTTTGCAGATGATACTAAGCTCTGTAAAGGAATCCACACAATAGAGGATAATGTGTTATTACAAAAGGATCTGGATAAGTTGGAGGCCTGGGCAGAGAAGTGGCAGATGAGGTTTAACACAGATAAATGCAAGATTATGCACATGGGAAGGAAAAATCCATTACATGATGTGGGAATCAGCTCAAACGGAGGCAGTCCTTCAACGTGCAATACTGCAGGGTTTATTGGCATCGGTTTTATAAACAAGGAAAATAAACAGCAGGGCTTGCTTCAGCCAAAAACAAACATAAACCACAGTCCTTGTTTTCCGTCACAATACCGTATGCTGGTCTCTGTAGTACTTCCCGGGTTATCAAGGCCCAGCTCTGGCTCTCTCACTACTGCTCACTCCACTGAGCAGTGTCTGACAGGAAGGGAACCACACCCCCTCTGACCTGAGCCTTCTGGCCTTATATAGGGCTGGTAAGCCCAGGACTGGAGTGTGGGAGCAGTCCATCCCACCCAACTCTACAGACTGCTCCAATAAAGCCCGACCCGGATCACGGCATTACTGCCATACTACACATACAAAACGTGTCAGTGGCCTATTGCCGCTGACACCAAAACAAATGGGCTTTATTTCACCGATCTTAGGCAGATCGGTGACACATAACGTCTGTCCACTACCGCACCTTGTGCCTTCCTACATACCCCCCCTTCTGCCCAATGTCGGGGGACTGGGCACCTTCAGCCATCAAACTATGTACCCTAGACAGGGCATCTGCATTCCCCTGCAGCTTGCCCGGCCTGTGCTCCACCGAGAAATTAAAATCCTGCAGGGCCAGGAACCAATGGGTGACCCTGGCATTGTTGCCTTTTTTCTCCCTTAGCCATTTCAACGGGGCATGATCAGTCACCAGCCTAAATTTCCGACCCAGGAGGTAGTACCGGAGAGAATCTAGTGCCCAATTAATGGCTAAGCATTCCCTTTCAATAATGGCTTAATTACGCTCGGCAGGGGACAGCTTCCTGCTCAGAAAACTCACGGGATGTTCCTCCCCATTGATAACCTGGGACATTACCACACCTAGGCCGACCTCTGAGGCATCTGTTTGTACCACAAATTCTCGCGAGAAATCCGGGGCCACTAAAACTGGCTGTCTACACAGGGCTACTTTCAAGTTTTGGAAGGCCTCTTCAGCCTCTGGGGACCATTTGATCATGGCGGACTTAGTCCCCTTTGTCAGGTCCGTCAAGGGTGTTTCCATCTCGGCAAACTTGGGGATAAACCGCTGGTAATACCCCACGATTTCCAGAAACGCTCTCACTTGTTTCTTGGTAAGTGGGCGGGGCCAGTTTTTGATTGCTTCTATCTTGTTTACTTGGGGCTTTATCTCCCCCCTTCCCACGACATACCCCAAGTAACGGGCCTCTTCCATCCCGATGGCGCACTTACTAGGGTTTATGGTGAAACCACCTTTCCTTAGCGCATCTAGGACAGCTTGGATCTTCTTAAGGTGACTCTCCCAATCTCGGCTGAAGATGACTATGTCGTCAAGGTAAGCTGACGCATATGCCCAGTGGGTACCTAAGATCCTGTCCATAGCCCTTTGGAAGGGGCGGGGGCCCCCTGTAACCCAAACGGCTTTCTTACATAATGGAAGGCCATCTGGTGTGGAAAAGGCTGTTTTCCCCTGGGCCTCTTGGCAAAGGGGGATCTGCCAATACTCCTTGGAAAACTAGGGTGGTGATATACCGGGTGGTCCTGGGCCTCTCAAAAAGCTCATCTCCCCGGGGGCATGGAAAGACCCCTTCGATACTTTTTTTTGCTTGTGGTAGTTGTTAAAAAAGCGCCACTCACCCGTTAGGCTTGGGGAATAACCAGGGGGGGGACCACCCGCTCTTAGACCCTCTATCACCCCTGTTTTAGCATTCTCTGTACTTCCTTTCCCCAAAATTTTCCTACGGGCCCCTCGGGAATCCTATAAGTTTTAAATTTCCTCTCACCTGAGGCTCTTGACGATCTCATGTTCTAAAAAGTTCCCGGGGCCCAAAAACCCCAATTTTTGACTTTCACCTGTTAAAAAGTACCTGAAACCCCCTTTTCGGCTTGTTTTGGGAAAAGGTTGTGGGGGGGAAGGCTTGAAAAGAAAGGTTTTGGGGGTTTTGGGTTGGGGGGGGGTGGTTTTAAATTTGGGATTTAGAGGAACTTGCCTCCACCGTTGGTACTAAGACTAGGACCCTGTCCCCCGGCCTAAAATTCTCACGCGGGTGACCCTTTTTAGACCCCCGTTGCGCCTCTCACATGTAAGAGGTTTCCTTAACAAAAGGGGGAAACCAAATGATCCCTCCTGATTGTGCCCCCATCCAAAGACGCTTTGATGGGCGTGACTTCGCTTTCCCCGGTCCCCTTGGAAATCAATAGACTCTGGAGCTGCCATAGATAAAACCCAAAAGGGGGGAAAACCGTGGAAGCTTGGGGAACCTCTAGTAGAGAACAGGAGATATGGCAACAGGTATCCCCAAATTTGGCCCTCTTTCTCTACTACCTTCTTCAACATGGCCTTTAAGGGCTTGTTAAACGTTCCACCAAGGGCCATCCCGTCTGGGGGTTACACAAGGTGCGTATTGGGGGCCCCTTCGAACCTTGCAAAGACTTTTTATAACTCTCGACATAAAAGGGGGTCCCTTGATCCGTCAGGATCTCTTCGGCAAGCCGTCTGGAAAATAGTTCCCTAGCCCCTAGCAATTCCTTGGAGGAAGCATTTTTAAGGGTACAGCTTCTGGTACCTGGTGCGTAGTCCCCTGACGACCAAATATACTGTGTCCTTAGCCGACTTTACCAAGGGCCCCACAAATATTGTTACCTCTCAAAGGGGGGTTTTCGATAATAGGGAATGGTATCATGGGGGTTCAAAACTGGCAAAAAGGGGAGGTGATTGGCACTTGGGGGCGGACTGGCAGTAGCTCTGATTTCCCGTGCACCCGGCCCAAAAAAACTGTGTAGAATTTTTTCTACGGTCTTTTCGCCATGAGAAAAGGGGGGGCCCGGGGGCCCCTGCCCACGCGGAGCTGGTATCTCTCCCGTTCACTACCCCTCGAAGACGGTAAAAAAGGCTTTCCACGTCGTCCTCTGGGTCAACTTTTTTCAGGCGTCTCGTACCCTCTTCCCCGCCCGCTTTCCGTCCTTCAGGGGGTACCGGGGGGTCCTTCGTCCGAATCACTTCCTCCAGAAGGGGCCCTCTGCCTGATTGGAGCTGGTTGGGCCCCCGCTTTGGGCCCCCAGTTCACTGGGCCTGTTGCTGTGGGTGCTCACCTGCACCGGGTTGCTTCAGCAGCTCCTCCATTTCGCTTCTTTGGTTTTTAAACGTACAGCCGCCTTAATCCAGAAAATGCAGCCTCTTAATTCCCAGGATGTTGCCCGCATCCGAGACACCAATTGTGGGAATCAGCTCAATGGGGGCAGTCATTCATCGTGCAATACTGCAGGGTTTTAAATTGAAATCGCTTTTATAAACAAGGAAAATAAACAGCAGGGCTTGCTTCAGCCAAAAACAAACATAAACCACAGTCCTTGTTTTCCGTCACAATACCGTATGCTGGTCTCTGTAGTACTTCCTGGGTTATCAAGGCCCAGCTCTGGCTCTCTCACTACTGCTCACTCCACTGAGCAGTGTCTGACAGAAGGGAACCACACCCCCCTCTAAACCCTGAGCCTTCTGGCCTTATATAGGGCTGGTAAGCCCAGGACCGGAGTGTGGGAGCATCCACCCCACCCAACTCTACAGACTGCTTCCAATAAAGCCCACCCGATCACGGCATTACTGCCATACTACACATACAAAACGTGTCAGTGGCCTATTGCCGCTGACACCAAAACAAATGGGATTCATTTCACCGATCTTAGGCAGATCGGTGACACATAACGTCCATCCACTACCGCACCTTGTGCCTTCCTACAATGATTACCTGTTAAATGGAAAAACACTGGGTAAAAGTGACATGGAGAAGGACTTGGGAATCCTGATGGACAGTAAACTTAACTGTAGCAGCCAGTGTCAGGCAGCAGCAGCCAAGGCAATGGGATCATGGGTTGAAATTAAAAGGGCATAGATGCACATGAGGAAAAATTATTCTCCCAGTATACAATCACGGTTAACCACCCCGGGAATATTGTGTACAGTTTTGGGCACCAGTGCACAGGAAAGACATTGTAGAGCTTGAACAGGAAAAAAAGGGGGGCAACAAAAATAATAAAAGGACTGGGGGGACTGCAAAAATCCAGAAAGATTAGCAAGGTTAGGGTTATTTAGTTGAGAAGAAAAGACGGCTTCAGGGGACATAAAAAAATAATGTTTAAATAATAATAAGGGCCAATATAGAGTTCTCGCTAAAGATTTATTTATATACCCAGGACTTATCTAGAACAAGGGGGCATCCTCTACGTCTTGAGGAAAGAAAGTTTCTACAAAACATAGAAAGGATTCTTTACTGTTAGAGCAGTGAGACTGTGGAACTCTCTGCCAAGGGAAATTGTCATGGTGAATTTCACTAACAGAGTTCAGAAGGGCTTGGAAAGCATTTCTGGAGCAGAAAAACATAACAAGTTATAGTGACTAGGATTCTGAAGAAGGTCTGGATACATTTCTAATGTAATATAACAATTTTTAAGTGACTAGGATTCTGGAGGGGGGTCTTGATCCAGGGGTTTATTCCGATTTCCAATTGGCTCAGGAAGGAATTTTTTTCCCTAACATAGGGCAATTGGCTTCTACCTCATGGGGGTTTTTTGCCTTCCTCTGGATCAACTTTAACACTTTAGCAACACTTTAACAAATGGGCTGAACTGGATGGAAGTATGTATTTTTTCGGCCTGACAAACTATGTCAGTCTTGGAGGCGATTGTGTGAGGAGCCTTTTCCATTACAAATGCAGCTAAAGAATTTCCACAGCTTTCAAAATCTGGACACCTGGATAATAGTTCAGCGAACTTTCCTTTACACCTTGTGTTATCTGTTTATGAACAAATGAACGTTTATCAACTTTCCCTTTTTTAAACCACTTGAAATCTGTGTGGATGTAATTTGTTCCACCATAAAAAGGGAGGGCCTCCAGAAGGACTTGTGTTTTTAGTTTCTGTAAGTTGGACATATGATTCACATTCTTCATACTGAAGAAGTTCATACAAAGCCAGTTTTACAGCATTTGCTTTTGCTTCTTTTTTGTTCTGTCCCATTCCAGTTTTGTACGGAATTAAATCAACAATGGCACAGAATGCAAAATAAGCACCTAAAACATTCCCTGTCATTATGGTCTTCTTCAGTTCAAGTTCCATACGGTGCATTTAAACAAACTGGTGTAACGCAGAAAATGGATTCAAACCACCACGTTTATACTTTTTGAGTGTTTGATCGTCACTGCTGTACTCCTCAACGGTCTTGGTATGCAGCGGCTGACCGCTCGCCAAAAGACCTCCCATGCCACTCTCCACATCAATACTGCAAGAAGCAGGGGATGTCTGCCCCACCTCTTCGTTGCCAAGTAGCTGCTGACTGTCCTCAAATTGTTCGTCCTTGTTGTATAGTGGCGCTGAGCCCAGACAACATACTAGTTTTCTGACTGAGGGACCCGAACGGGACAGAGGCGGATTGAGGACAGGTGAGGGCCGCTGACTTGTTCCCGGGCCATGCCAACTAACTGTTGTATCTGACGAACCCACCGCTAGGGTTGTCAGGTGTCATCTGGGATGAAGTTGATGAACTACTCAACCAATCAAGAACCCTTGGGTTGCTGATCAACAAAACGGCCGCTACATGAAACCCCGCAGTTCTGGCCTCACCGGAGTCACCCCTGCTGCGACGTCCCTTACTGTGCGTGACCTGTGCCTGCCTCCAAAATGATTTTTTGCCACTGCCACTCGCAAAGTGAAGAGCTTGCCACCTCTCTATCTGACATACTGTTTGTTCAAAAATTTACAGACTCTGTTTAAATGAAGATATCTGTAAAAAAAAATACACATCCTGTATTTGACTCCAATAGAACCCACTAGCAAGCTTGGGTAACCATTGGAATATAAAATTGCACTCCAAAAATGTACTTGAATGTGCCGATTAAAAACACTGTGTAATTTTTACTGAATATAAAAGCACAAACAGGCTAAATTAACCTTTGGAATATAAATTATGCTACAGAAAAATTTCTCTTCTTCTTCGGTTGAAAAACACAAGTTTCTTGTTACTGACTCCAAGAGCAGAAACAACCTTAATTAACCCTTATGATATAAATTGCGCAAAAGAAATGATGCTTTCCAAAAAGTAACCTGGTAGTGTGGCATGTTTAAACGACGTCATTTATTACTGACTACAACAGCAGAACACGCTTAATATCCTTCGGATATAAATTATGCTACACGAGGAAAAAATTTAATTATAGCATTTATCCTTTTACTGACTACAAACTAGAAACACGCTTTTCTAATTAACCCTTGGATTAAAAATTTGCGCAAAAGTAATGAGCTGGCCAAAATTTAACTTGGTATGTGGCGTGTTAAAACGATGTGTATTTTAAGAGAGCTAAAAAAGCAGAAACAAACTTAATTAACCTTCGATATAAAATATGCTACAGAAAAATTTCTTCTTTGAACGTTGCAAACACAGTTTCTTTTACTGACTACAAGAGCAAAACACACTTATTTACCCTGATATAAATTGCGCAAAAGAAATGTAGGCATGCCCAAAATTAACTGTAGGTGGCGTGTTTAAAACTACGTGTATTTTACTGACTAAAAAAGAGCAGAAACACGCTTAATTAACCTTCGGAAATAAAATTAAATGCCTAACAGGGAAAAAATTTCGTCTTTTTGAGGCGTTAAAAACACCATTTATGTTTACTGACTACAATAGCAATAAACCATGCTTAATTAACCCTGGATCTAAATTGCGCAAAACAAATGAGCTGCCAAAAATTAACTGGTATGTGGCGTGTTAAAACTACGAGTAATTTAATTGACTAAAAAAGGCAGAAGACACGCTTAAATAACCTTCAGATATAAATTTATGCTATAGAATCACCAGGAAAAATTTCTTCTTTGGCGTTGAAATACACCATTTATTTACTGACTACATAGCACAAACCACTAATAAACCCTATGATATAAATTGCGCAACAGAAATTAGCACCCAAAAATTTAACTGTATGATGGATTGTAAAAACGCTTTTCTTTTTTTTTTTTTAACAAAATTTTTATTTCAGAAGAACCAAGAATATACAGAAAAACAAACAATCACATAGAATCAATTGCTGACAATAAAGAACCGGTTTCATAGAAGAACCGCCAGTGACTCATTAACCCAACTTGAGTGTCAACTTTTCCCACCAATAGGCAAGGCCTCCTGCTGAGTTTCGATGACCCTAAATTTATATTCTCCATTTTCCTCCCCACCCCAGAACTAAAGCAAGTGACCAAGATCCAGAGAAAGTGTTGAGACAAGATATGGAAAACAAAAGAACTAACCCCCCCCCCCCATCCTCACCCTAAGGATACCCACTCTGTTGCCCTGGTTCCCCCCACATAAACTCTCAATATCTATGTTCCTAGCGTTCCTTTACTGTTCCTATGATATAGTATTCCGTGAACTTAAATGGTTTCGATCAATGATTTGATTTCTATCGGGGTTATACTCCTTAGGATATGAAAGATCCCACTTTTTAAAAACCTCCCTGCCTCCGCGTCCATGTTATTCATTGACTGAATTTTTCTCCAGTATAAGACATGGCCGTAAGCATTCAGAAATTTCTGAGAAAAGAAGGGCTAACTTTTCAATCCAGTGTCCTCAGTATACACTCCCAAGCACCCTTTTTTTGCCGCTAGTAAAGTGACATGAATACCCCTTGTCCAACCACAAAGGTCCACTCTGGACCCTCCCACTGTTAGGCCTCTTTGTAACGTAGTGGAATAGCATTCCCTGTGGCTCAAACAGGATCTGACAATCCATGTATCTACAATATAAAGTATGACTTGCTTGCCAGAATCTGTTAATTTCCGGACATTGCCACCCTGCAAATGAAAACAGATCGTCCTTCTCCAGTCACATTTCGGAGCAAGAGGTTAGTTGATTATTTCTGTTAGGTAGTTGTGGTATGTATAAATGCATAAGATATGGCTTTTGTGTAATCAGGCGGATATATCTCTCTCACAGCTCATTGACTATCGCTTTTATCGTACACATAGAATTCCCAAGAAGTTTTTATGTGTGAGCTCATTATCTTTTGATTTTGATTCCCAATACCCGAAGAGACGGACTATCAACTTCTCACTAACCTTAGTAATATAAATTGAGTAGTGTCTAGATTACATTCCTTCCTATGCATTCATTATTTAATTTGTAAGCTCTGCAAACTCCTTTGTCTCTCCCAATGAGATGTAAATGTTACATTAGATCTACAAAAATTGAGCACTTGCTGATATTGGAAGTATTTATTAAGCGCCTCTCAGGCAAAAATTTCCCTTCTTCCTCCCATTTGAGTAAGGACCTGTGGATTGATGACAGCAGGTCCCCCAGTACACCCTTATCCCTCTCAGCTTTCCAACCCCCCGGAAATTTGATTTCCCTTCCCGTGGTGAATGCGAGTAGTCCCAACGAGGAATATTGGTATATATACATCGGACTTCTAAATAACCTCCTCATATGTCGCCAGTTACCAAAGTAAATCTTTTAGATGATACAACTCTTAGTGTTCTTTACTAGATGTAATCTCAGAGTAGTGTAGTATGACCCCAAACTGCAAGCAAGAGACGAGCTGTGGATTCCCAATTCTGAGTTGAGAATCCATCCATCCCACGAGCCATCCCTCACATGACTCCACAAAGCGGCTAGTTTTAATAGGCAACATTTGGTAACTGTGCCCCTCCCAGAAGCTTTTTGCATGGTTACTCTCCAAAAAAAAAAGAAAAAAAGTAAAAAAAAAAACAAAGAAATAAAAACAAAAAGAAACTAAATGCGTGACCTTCATGCCCCTCCAAATAACTCGCATAAGAGAGCTCTCAGAAGTTTGTTTTATATCTACATGTTTGTAGCAGATAAGGTATGTTATCAGAGACCAGTAGTCTAGCAAAGCATATCATTTGATAGCTGGTCTGCCCATAATAACAAATGGGAGATCCCACCATTTCTCTCCAAATCTGCCAGGATCTCAGAGAACAGCGGAGGTAATTCAAAATGATATATTGAGGACATCTTCTCGGTCCGACTTGATCCCTAGATAAGTCAGATGAGAATACCCAATCTCTACCTCCACTGCGCGGCTGGGACAAAATGTGTTGTTGGTTCCCAGTGGGCAGAAGCTTGGACACTTCTCTCGTTATAACTTAAATCCTAGGAATTCCCCTAACCTCCGACAGATCTCCAAAATTCCTTTCGAATGGTCATCGGGTTATTCAAGATAGATAGTTATATCTCTGCGAAAACACACAACTCTAACTTCCCTATAGCCTACTGGAGTCTCCCTTGATAGGTCACTCTGACTTCAACAGATGAGTCAAAAAGCACTAGGTGCTATGTCTAAAGAGCCTAGGTGACATAGGGGCACCCCTGTCTAGTCCCCTTTCTGCAGATTGAAGGGAAGAAAAAAGCGACGTACGGAACCTACTTGTGGAGAATTATACAATCGCGCCAATTAATGCCTTACAGTCCCCCTGGAATCCATTTTATCTAGCACAAAGTTAAGGAAGAAGCCATGCCAGTGGACGTTGTCAAAGGCTATCTCTCCGCCGCCTATTACACCAAATGCCGCAGAGGTCCCCCCCCCCCCCGATGTTTCTCTGACTATAATAGTCCTGGACTGTCGGAACACTGTTCTAATGTTCTTAACCCCTGATCTAGCGATGGGTTCCCCCCTACCTTTTATAAACCCCATTTGATGTGGCCTATCAATTTTGGCATGAAGTTCGCTAGCCTGATTTGACAATAACCTTTGAGATAATTAATATCCTGTTATCAGGGAGATGGGCGATAGGATGCTGCATTCAAGGGGTCCATGCCTTACTTGTATAACACATAAATATGGCTTGTCCCCCCCCGAAGGTAAGCATCCTTCTTTCTCTTATAATTCGATGTAAACCTGTACCAGCTGGGAAATTCCTTTGTATAGGGTAACTTTATAGAAATCGCCATAATAACCCGTCCTATCCCTGGTGCCTTGGCCGGTTGAATATATTTGAAGTGCCTCTCTATTTCTCACTACAAATTTCCAGCGTTCAGCTTCATCATGTCTTCCACGGAAAGAAGGTTTTAACCCGAATGTCTCAGAAAAGATTTTCCTTTTATACGTCATATGGTTTTTTGGGAGTATAAATTTTTGTAATATTCCTCCAAATTTTATTGATTTTTTGGGAGGTCTCTTATACCGTCCCCGAGACCATCCTTCAAAGCACAAAAGGTTTAGTGGACCCCGATTGACTTCCCCTATTTCTCACTAGGTTAGCCAATAGGTTTTTCCCCCAGATTTATTGCCCTTTAATAGCGATGACCAATGGTCCCCATAAAACATCTCTATAATTTTTTGTTGATGCTCAAAGGCCTCCCTTGCCATCGTCCATTCCCTTTTATTGTCAATCGAGGGCTGCTCAATGAATTTAGTGTAAGAACATCTTAGTGCCGTGGTGAACCTTTCAAATTTGGTCTTCATTTCTCTCTTTTTTGCCGCTGTATAGGCCATTACACTTGAGGGGCACCTAGGGAATAGTGACCATAATATAATAAATTTCCGTTTATCCTTCAATAGAGTTTTTTGTCAAGGAGCCACAAAAACACTGAATTTTAGGAAGGCTAATTTTATTCTGCATATAGGCCCTAAAACCGTAATTGACTTGGACAAATGTGTTTAATATGGCAGAACTAATATAAAAGGGAATATTTTTAAAAAGCATCCTAGGCTACCACTGTGAGTAGGTACAACCTTATGGTAATAAAAAAATTAGAAACAGGAAAAAACCCATGTGATCGAACAGGGATGTAAAAGAAGGCAATAAAAAACAAAAAGAAAGCGTGTCACCTACTAAAACAGTAGTGCAGTGAGAGGCACCTAAGAAGCTATAGGAAAAAAAATAAAAGTGTTTAAAATAAGATAAAAGAAAGCAAAGCTGGAGACCGGAAAGACCACTGCATAGAAAGTAAAACTAACCCCAAAATCTTTATAACTATAAAAATATAAAAAAAATTAAAAACGAAAATGTTTGGCTTGTGCCCCTTTGAAAAATACTGATGGAGAACAGTAGAGGCGATGAGAAAAAAGCAAACTTATTTAAAAACTTTTTCTCCACTGTATTTACCGAGGAGATAGACCTTCCTGTTTGAACAGTGAGATGTGTAAACCCAACTTAAAAGTTTCTTGTCTAACCCAGGAAGAAGTGAGCTCCGTCTTAGGAAGATTTAAAAGTAGACAAATCCCAGAGTCCAGATGGACATAGACACCCACAGTGTCCTAAGAGAAGTTAATGATGTCATAAGATAGGGCCCCTATTCTTAATATTACATCGGACTGACTAATAACGGGGTATGTCCAAGGATTGGCGCATAGCAAAATATGGTGCCCAAATCATTCAAAAAGAAGGGTCAAAAAAGTGATCCAGGAAACTAAAGAGCCCAGTAAGCTTAACCTCGGTTGTAGTAAAAATGTTTGAAAGGTTTTTCTCAGAGATGCTATCCTTGGAGTATCTCACTGAAAATAAATGTATGACACGCCGTTCCAGCACGGGTTTCATGAATGTTCGGTCCTGTCAGACTAACTCATCAGCTTCTATGAGGAAGTCAGTGCTAGACTGGATACGGGGATTAAGCACGGAAGTCATATATCTAGATTTTCTAAAGCATTTGATACGGTGCCACATAAAAGGTCGGTAAATAAAATGAGAATGCTTGGAACAGGTGGAAAATGTGTGCAAGTGGGTAATAACTGGCTCACTATAGAAAACAAAGGGTATTAATTAAACGGTACATACTCCAGACTGGATCGCAGTTACTAGTGGGTTACCAAAGGGGTCAGTATTATGGCCCGATCCTCTTTAAAACATTTTCCATTAATGATCTTACACAGAATACACAGTAGAATATCGATCTTTGAAGACGATACTAAGCTCTGAAAGATAATCAACACCAAAAGAAGGTTAAAATGTAATTAACAAAGGGATCTGGATAAGTTGGAGGCCTGGCAGGCGAAATGCAGATGATGATTTAAGCACTGAGATAAATGCAAGGATATGCACTTGGGAAAAGAGAAATCATTACATTATTACATGTTAAATTGAAAAACACGGGTAAAGAGTGAACATGGAGAAGGACTTTGGGAAACCCTGGTGGACGAGGTAAACTTAATTGTAAGCAGCCAGTGTCAGGTGCACAGCAGCCAAAGCAAATATATCATGGGGTGCATTAAAAAGGGGCATAGATGCCACAGATGAAGACCATTAATCTCCCATATACAAGTCACAGGTTAGACCACACATGAATATTGTGTCAGTTTTGGGCACCAGGCACCAGGTAAAGACATTGTAGACTTGAACAGGTACAAAGGCGTTCAACAAAAAATAATAAAAGGACTGGGTTGACACAGTACACAGAAAAGATTGGCAAGAATAGGGTTATTTAGTTTAGAGAAAAAGAAGGCTTCGGGGGACATAAATAAATATGGTTAAATTACATCAAAGGTCAATATAGAGATCTCCTCCCAAATTTATTTATACACCGAACAGGGCTGTATCTAGAACAAGGGCATCCTTTGACGACTTGAGGAACGAAAGTAATCTACATAAACATAGAAAGGGATTCATTACAGTAAGAGCATGGAGACTATGTGGAATTCTCTGCCATAGGGACTGTCATTAGGTGAATTCAAATCACCGAGTCAAAAAGGGTTAGTTATGCATTTCTGGAGCGTAATAATATAACAAGTTATAGTGACTAGGATTCAGGAGAGGGGGTCAATAGAATCCAGGGATTTTGACGAGATTGCCAATTGGAGTCAGAAGGAATTTATATCCCTAAAATGAGGACAATTGCCTTCACTCCACGATTGGGGTTTTTGCCTTCCTCTGGATCAACACCTTATGCACAACAGGCTTGAACTAGATGGACGACTTATGTCTTTTTTTAAGCCTTACAGAACTATGAACTAAATGAACTATGAATTATCCTTCCCTCACACGCCTTCCTGTATCCCAGAACAGCCCCGGGGTCGTAGAGTGGCCGGCGGTGTCTGTTGCGAACTCTTCCACCAACGTCACATACAGTTCTCTGAAGTGATCAATCCCCCGTCAGAGCGCCTGGAAAGCGCCATTGAAATGTCTGAACCCTTTCCGATGTGGCATCCCTCACTGACAATAACACAGGGAGTGGTCGGAGATCACTAATCTCCCTATTCTATGGGAAACAACATGGGCCCTGGACTTGCCGATTAGATAAAAAGTAGTCCAAGCGGACCATACATAAGATGGGCATGGGAGAAATTTTTGAACGCCTTTCCTGTGGATTCAACAGACCTCCATAAGTTCCCCCAGGCCCGTGGAATCTCCATAACCTCCCTAATCAAACTTGTGCCAGCCAGCCTTCCTATCGCGCCTATCTGTGGTGCCCCGGTTCCCGCTTCCAGTCCTTCCCTCTCAACCATCATGGCAATGTGAAACGCCCCCCTACAAAGAATGAAACTGCCCACTTATTTCCGAGATCTGAGTGTCTAGTTGACGAAAAAATTCCTTATCCCGGGTGTTAGGTGCATAAATATTGAAGAGAGTTATTGTACCTGCCGATGTCTCGATCTTTACCCTCATACTTCTGCCTTCCTTGTCAGACTCCATATATAAAATATTGTAGTAGTACTTCTGTTGAGAGCATTAGACGCCTGCCTTCCCCTTCACTGCCCCTGAAGCCTCTCACCTCTCCTACCCGCAGCTTCTTCATACACTAAAGTCTTTCTCCCTAGATGTGATTCTTGCAGTATGGCGATGTCCGGTATTTTTTGCGTTTTTTTGAGAAGACGTAAAATCATCAATCGTTTGGTGGGAACGAAGCCCCTTGACGTTCCAGAAACTATCTTCATGTCAGCAAATAGCAGAGAATCTCCCTAGTCCCTAGATATTAATGACCAGTGGGCACACCCCCCAGCCCCCCCAAATCAAACCTTAAAGAACCCAATGAACAACAAGTGCCTCCAAAAAAACCTTAGGCAGATTACCACCTTAGACTTTGAAGACTTCTCTTTTTTCGATGCAATTTTGGCTCTGAGGCGAATCCCTAACCTCAGCCTTCCTCACACCGCTGTTTAGGTCCTTACCCCGCCCTCGTTCTGTGCCCTTGCTGGTGATTTATGCAGCCTCTTCTTAACCAGTGTCCCGATGGCTAATCAAATGTTTAAAAATAAAACGTGACCGGACTACCGGCACTCTGCCCTAGACCTCCCCTTAGATCCTCCCAACCCTCCCCCTTAGTGTAACTGCCCTTGGCGATTCAGACCCGTATCACATTACTAGAAGAAAAACAGTATAAGTAGAAAGTGTCAACGTTTTCTCGGGTTTTTAAATTTTGACTCGAGTGAGTGCTATTGGTATATGTCCTGGCTGGCCTGGACTTGCGGGCCGTTGCGTTGGCTTCTCCTTTCCTGGGATACTGATCCCTTCTGAGTGTCTGGAGATCTTTTTTTTGTGCCAAAACCGTCCCAAAAATTCTTCAGCCTCCTCCGGGGTATTGCACACCACAGGGGGGCCGGAATCAGGAATATCCCCAGAATGGCCGAAACTGTAGGTTAAAGCGTATTTGTCTCTTGACCAAGTCTGTGCAGAAAGTTGGAAAACTGCTTTTTTTTCCTGGAAACCTCTAAGGAATAGTCTGCGAAAAGTAGGAGTTTATCTCCTTTGTAGGTCAGGGGAGTTTTGAGTGACCGATATGCTTGTGGGAAATTTGGTTTTTCTAAGTATTAAAAATTGAAAATTTAATCCCCGGGGTTTTCTTCCCGGCCTTAAAAGATTAGGGGGTTTCTTAAGGGCCCCCAAAATTCTGTGCCCCCTCTTACTTTTAAAGGGGGATACATCCCATTTAGGGATTAACTGAGAAAATTTTAGGGCGATTTTTAGCAGGTATGCTTCACTGACCCCAATAAACCCTTAAGAAATTCCGGGGGGGCCCTTTTTCCAGGTGTCGACCTTACTCTGGAAAAAATTGTCTTTCGGGCAAGTCTCTCCAGGGTCCCTACCCCCCAAATTTGTCCTCCCCCTTTAACCCACCCGGTTCCCAAAGGCCCCCAATCTGGGAATTTTAGGGGATATTCCTTGTTTTAGCCCGGGAAAAGGGCTTTTCCACTGCGGGCTGTAAACAGAAATGAGAAATTTGGTTTATTTGATCCCATGTTTTCGGACCGGGGATTTTTGTTACAGCCACCGCCTGGCCCTTTGAAAGGACCCCTAGGTGGGATAAACCCCTTCTAGTCCCCTCGTTAGTTTAGGTTTCCCTTAAACCCCCCTTTAATGTACGCAGTCTTTGCCCCCGGGGTTTTTTCCCTTTGTGGGGTTGGAGTCTCGCCCTAAATTTCTTGTTTGGGCCCCTTCAGAAAAGGGATCCTTCGGGAGCTGTTCCGGGGCCCGGGCTGTAGGGCCCGCTTTCTATTCCCCCCGCGGGTGGCTCCGGCGCCCCTTTTGGGCCCCCTTTCCCTTTCAGGACCGGGGGGTGGTTTTTTACCCGGGCCCCCCGGGATTAAAAAGACCCCCGCCCCTTCCCCGGGGATTTGCACGGGGTTTTTGGGGACTAGAATCCCGTTTTGATGGCAGGTAAGGTGCGGGCAAGCCCGGTTACGGGCTTTGATAAGCAGGAGCTCCGGCCGCTGCTTCCTTACATGCGCGCGCCGGAACCGGAAGTTAAAACGCTGTTTCTTTAACTGAATACAACAGCAAAAACAGGCTTAGATAACCCTTGGATATTCAATGTGCTCCAGAACTGACTAGATAGCATTAAAATGTATATACTGAATTGGACGCACACTGGACTTCAATTCCAATAACCCACAAAATCAAAATTAGAACGGAAGAGAAGCAGTCTCTGAGAAAAGCTATGACACCCCCCAAAAAATCGCTGTATAAAAGTTATTTCTTTTGTGTGAGATCACAGCCACTGCAGCAGCTACAGCACAGCACAACGAGAGCAGTGTGAGGAGCGAGCATGGCGTCCAGACTTATATAGTTCAATGACGTCACAGAATCCCGCCGGTCTCTGATTGGCTTCATCTCTGCACATGTCATTGAGGGTCCTCCTTTCTTCCTCCAGACTTCTTTGCCCCATGAAATGCCATGTGCTTGCGGCCATTTTATCAATTAAAAACACGCTTTGTTCCCACGAATCACCCCAAACTTCGACTTCGTTCAGAATCGAAGTTTTCCTGAAATTCTAAACGAATTCCACTGTATTTTCCAGCATTATGACCCCAAAAGCAGCCGAAATTACCTTTTTGACACTGTATAAAATTGGCAGAAATAAAAGAGTTTTTGAAAAAACATTTTTTGGAATAGGGCCTGGATTATAGCTGTTTTTTACAAAAGCATGACCCCAAAACCATTGACACTGCTAAAAATTTTCAAGAAGAAATGAGTAATTGGAATAAGGTTTTTTTTCAACAAAACCTATACTATTGGTGTCTTTTAAAGTCTCTTGACCACAAAACCAGCAAAATGACCTTTTGAATACTCTGAATACAATTAGCAATAAGAAATTAGTATTTTGAAAAAAGTTTTTTCAGTAGGACCATTTCTTTTTCAAATTGTGAAGTAGACCTGCTACTAATCGTTGACCTCGGCAACTGGGGCAACAAAATCAGAGATGTCATTTATCACTCCTTCAGCTGTGCTGAAGGTCCGTTCAGAGATGATGCTGGCTGCTGGGCAGGATAACACTTCTATGGCGTGCTGAGCAAGCTCGGACCATTCATCCATTTTGGAGACCCAGAAGCCGAATGGGTCCGGAACATGTCCAAAAACATTGTGTTGAGCCGCAGATAGTGTTGGACCATGGCCTTAAGGCGGTCTCTGTGTGTCTGATTTGTGCCCTGCATTACAGGTGATGGTGAGGTGGTAAATAACGATTGCCAGAGATCACCCATTAGGCTTCTGCCACAATGCCTGCTGCTGCAACGCTGGCTACTTGACACTCTACTGCCGTCCCGTTGCTGACATTGTTCCACCGTGACATAAGAACGTGAAGCAGACTCAACAGATGTCTCGATGTGATCAGTGAGAACGGTCTCAAATTTCTGCATTCGACTGTCAATTTGTGTGGGTGGAAGGAAAGTGCTGACTTTCGTTTTGTAACGTGGATCAAGGAGGGTGGCCACGCAGTAACTGCTGTTCATTTTGATTGCCTTGATGCGTGGATCATGTTGCAGGAAATGGAGCATCCAAGTACTCATGTGAGAGATGCATCCAGGATTTCCCAAGCCTCGGGGTCGAGGGACACTAAACAGATCTTCCTCTTCTTCCTCCTCTGCCTCAACCTCTTTCTAATGCAGGGACATCGGTACCGTTGGTGTCCAGCCATGCCTAATCCTCCTCCTCCGCTTCCTCATCCTCGGCATCACCACAGCCCTGGCTAGCCTCATACACTGGACTCTGAGAGCTAAAGTGCCGCCCTGCACCAGCCCTGGACCCCGAACCACCGCCTAACGAACTATAAAGTTGGGAAACTGTCGGGCCTTCTTGATCCAACGGCGAGTAAGGCTCTGTGTCATCATCTGTGTCCTCCTCCTCCTCCCTCACTGTTGGGATCTGCTGTTTCAGAGTGTCCAACACTTGTTCCAGAACTAATATCACCACAATGGTCATGCTAACAAGGGCATTGTCCTCACTGACCATTTTGGGGGCTTCTTCAAAACTCACAAGGATGGTGCAGAGATCTTTCATCTGCCTCCATTCTCTATGGCTCAACACCTCGAGGTCCGCAACACTGCCATGCCCCACTTCATACTGCATAATGGCATTAAGCTGCTGCCACAAATTCTGGAGCATGTGGAGTGTGGAATTGCAGCGTGTTGCCACATCAACAGACAGTTGACGGGGTGGCCAAGATGATGCTGCAACGCAGCCAGTCGGACCGAAGGAGGGTGCGAACGCCGGAAGTGTGAGTTCAGACCCCTAGCTTTCCTCAGCAGGCAGTCAAGACCATGGTAGCGCTTTAGAAATTTCTGCACGACCAGTTTCATGACATGTGCCAAGTAAGGGATGTGCGCAAGCCTACCAATCTTAAGGGCGGCAAGGAGATTTCTCCCGTTGTCGCACCTCACCTTGCCTGGCGCCAGGTTCTTAGCACCCAGCCACAGCTCGGTCTCGTTGCGCAGAGCCGTCCAGAGCTCTTGACCTGTGTGTTGACGCTCTCCAAGACACATTCATTTCAACACGGCCTGGTTTCTCTTGGCACGTGATGCTACCCATGGAGCTTGGGTATCGGAAACCTGCACCATCCCTGCAGTGTGGAAGAGTGTGCGCTGAGCATGAGACCCAGCATCATCACCAGAGACTTCCACCCAACTCACCCAGTGAGCAGTGAGTGAGATGTAACGCCCTAGACCGTGCTTACTAGTCCATGTATCTGTGGTCAGATGCACTTTGCTGGACACAGATGCAGACAACACACTGGAGATATTTTCTGACACGTGGCTGGCCAGGGCAGGGTCGGCTTTTCGTGAAAATAAATTACGTCTCGGCATCTAGTATTGGGGATAGGCCAGGGCCATGACGTGGCGGAACCCATCTGTGTCCACCAGTCGGAAAGGCAACATTTCCAAGGCCAAGAGCCTGGCAATGCCGACATTCAGGCTTTTAGCTTTAGGAAGGTTGTAGTGAAAGCATTTCTTCTGCTCCCACACCTGGTACACAGAAGGCTGGCTGTCAGACTGGTTGCTGTACAGCGTGCAGGTCAAACTGGTGGAAGGAGAAGGGGTAGGCTGTGTCTTTGGTGGTGGTGGTAATCGGGCGACAGTGTTTGGCACTGCGGCTGATGCTTGCTCATGCCGCTCTGGAATATGGGCAGCAGAGGAACGCTTGGTCTTGAAAGTGGCGGAGGCAGAGGGTCTCACAATGGTTGGAACTTATTCCAGGACCTGTGTGGCCTTTTTTCTCCAAGTGATTCCTCCACTTCAATTCATGCTTTAGGTGCATGTGCCTATTCATGTTCGTGGTGGTTAAGCACTTTAGATTTTTGCCTCTACTGACGGGTTGATGGCAAATCCGGCATATGATGTCGCTTGGCGAATCTGAGGCTTGATCGTAAAAGGCCCAGGCTTCACAGGTCCTGGACCTCTTCAACGGTGATAACCAAGTAGCGGTGTTTCTGCTGCCACCAGTGACAATGGCTGGCGGATTAATCTCAGCGGACTTGTGCGACCGCCCTCTCACTTTCTGAGGCCGGACCCGCACTGACACTACCCAATCATCTTTCTCCTTGTCCACTGATGAGGCGCTCGCAAGCAAATGCTACTGAAAATACCGTTGGATCCACAATGTCATTACCAACATCATCATCATCTCAGGTGACTTCCTTGTCCTGACAGTCTACATCCTGAAGCTGTGGGCTAGAAGCCACAGGCACTGCAAGGCGTTGGTGACTGCTCGGGATTTCTGCCGACTGACCAGCTTCCTTCTCCTCTGATGGCATCACTGATTGGGTGTCAGAGCAGACAAAATCATCCTCTTTGGCCTCTTGATCTTTTGAAATGCCTTGTGACCCCCAACCACATTGTGTCATCAAAGAGCTCTTCAGAACATGGATTATTCACAGTGGTCTGTACATGGCTTGACATTTGGGCTGCGTTTGCTTCAGGTTGGACTGATGCTGGCGATGATGATGACGACATTTGTGGCCGTGATGAGGATGAGGAGGTAAAACTGCTGGATGCAAGTTGTGTTAACCACTGAAGAACAGATTGGCGATGCTCTTCATTACTGAGATTCACAGGTAACCTACTGAGCGATGACCAGCCTGACAGTCCTGCAATTGACGATGTGCTCGACTGCGTGTTGTCCAGAGCACTGGAAGGAGCACCTTCTCTCGTGCCTCTAGCTCCATGTCCTACCCCCCTCTTTGCTCGCTTAACACTTACCACTTACACTTTTTTCGCAGTCTCTTATTGAAAAATTACACTGCAAATACAGCAAATCATGGGTGTTCTTAAATCCCTAGAATTTCCAACTAGGATTGGAGACAGAATTCTTTCCATTGAATATCTGTGAAATGCGGTCTTATGGAAGAATTGTAACACCAAATCAACAGTGTTCTTCCTTCAGTCCCTGTAATTTACAACTGCCAAGTAGGACTAGCAGTTGACTTTTTCTATGGATTATATAAGAAATGTGGTCTTTTCTGACAACCAGGGGTAGAAATAGAAATGTTTTCTATGAAATATCTCTGAAATGTGGTCTTTACCGACAACTGAAAACCAGGAGTACAAATAGAATAATTTTCGACGGATTATCTAAGACATGCGGTCTTTTTTGACAACCAGATGTAGAAATATAAATGTTTTCTACGCAATAGCTAATAAATGTGGTCTTTTCTGACAACCAGGAGTACAAATAGAATTTTTTTCCACGGATTATCTAAGACATGCGGTCTTTTCTGACAAAAAGGGGTAGAAATATAAATGTTTTCTACGCAATAGCTAATAAATATGGTCTTTTCTTTTTAAATAGTTTTTATTGAATCTGTCTTTCAAAACAATTACAACATACTCGCAGTGTGGTCTTTAACATATTGATATGACTAGAATAACAATTGTCTAGATAACATGACCACATAATAACAGATATGACAGATGCAGTTAACATTTTCAAAACCTTTATAACAGCATTACAACATTTTGCAGTCACTTTTCGGTGGTGTCCAGTCCTCTATTTTGTATAAAACTGTAAAGATTGCACTCAATAGCGGTGCCAGAGTCTAAAATAGCGGTTCTCATTGTCTGGTCTAACCCCTCTGCGCCAGCACCCCCCACCCTCCCACCCCAGGTTCCATGATGGTGTTTTATGGTGGGCCTATCCTACGGTGCCATGGAGCAGCAGCTCATCAGCTAAATGCCTTGTGGAAAGCTCAGCTCTGTGGTCTACAGTGCCTTAGTGTGTTTTCTGAGCACTTGGAACTTCCGGGTTTGGGAAGGGAATCGTCTAGCTAACTCGTCAAGAGCGTAGTTGGCGTCTCTGAAATCATTAAACTTTCATTAGCGCTAGTCAGATCTATTGCCGTGGCTCCTACCAAGTGCTGCTGCAGAAACCACGTTGTGTCCCTAAAACAGCTATCAAGGGTTTGTCGCACTGTTAGCGGTAGAGTACTAATAATTGGTCCCCATAATTGAAAAAAATTCCTTGTTCGTTTTTCCTTATGTTGTATTGCCTCCACCCAATCCATCTTCAGCAGAAAATGGCATTTATCCAGAAACAATCCTATTGTGGGACCCTCTGGGTGTAACCATCGATGCAGGATAGCCTTCCTCGCTGCTGCCGCCTGTACATGCAGCAGGTGCGACTCCCGTCTGTTGGTATGGAAGGAGTCCCTATCTACAAACCCAAAGAACACCCATGAGGCCGAGGGAGTAAAGGAGGTAAACCCAAGTTGTTTAATATATGCTAGGATAGTACTCCAGAACCTCAGAATAACCGAGCATTCCCAAATACAATAGTACAGATCCGCCCCAGAGGATCCACACCGAAAACATGCAGTGGAACTGAAGATTCCCATCTTGAAGCCCCTGTTTGGGGTCAAGTATGCATTGTGGACTATTTTAAGTTGCATTTCCATGTACCTAACAGAGGGTAAGTATTTATGGGAATCTGCTATCGTACTCAAAATAATTGCTGGCTATAATGACGGATCACGCTCTACCCACCTCGACAACTGGGTGGTGGATTGCGTATAGTCCATTGTCCCAAGTATAAATGTATACATTGTGGACAGATGTGAACATCTTGTTGGAGGTTTCAGGAATATGTCCGTAAATGTTGGGTCCCAGTCTACTTCCCTCATTTGCCTCAATACCTCACTACAATAGCTAGAGACTTGTAGATAATTGAAAAAAGGAATTACTACATTCGGAAAGATAGTTTGGAGTTCTGCATAAGTATAGGGTTGACGTGTTACAGGATTTATCCATTGTTCCAACCAACTAATGCCCTGTCCATGCAACTGCCGAAACACCCCATGTGGTTTGCCCTTTTGGAAGTCAGGGTTATGCACCAGAGTGCAATGAAGAGAACAATTGGGCGATAGACCCTTAATCTGTCTAATTTTATTCCAGGCCCGCCACACCGGCATCAACAGGGCATTCGCTCGGATCTCAGCGGGTATACTGTCGTATGGCAAGTGTAGGAAATCCAATAAAGAGATCTCCAGTAGGAACAGTCTATCTAATGAGCTATGGGTGCAGTGTCCTGCATCCAATCAGTCATGTAACGTCCTAGAGCAGCCAAATTATCAAATCGGACGCCCAAACCTCCATTCATTTTTGGCAGACATAATATATGTAAAGGGATACGCGCACATTTGCCTTCCCATATGAATGTGCGGTACAGTTTAGCAATCATTTTCTCCTCTTTTGGCTTTAAATACAGTGGTAGCATCTGAAATAAATATAATAGACGCGGAAACTCTACCATTTTAAGGAGATTGGCTCTCCCCATGAAGGTCAAAGGAATGTGTTCCCACTTTTTAAGTGTCAGCTGTAGGTTGGTAATGTACTTGTTAATAATTGTGGCATACAGGCCTTCAGGGCTTCTGGTTAGCTGGATGCCCAAATATCTCATGGAGGAGGCGCTCCACCGGATTGGGTGCGTTCGAGCCCATAATGGTGTCGCTGGACCCTTTAAGAGCATACCTTCGCTTTTTTCTATGTTAATTTCGTATCCCGATAATCTTCCTTTATCCTGTATCTCCATTAAAACAGTGGCTAATGTCTGTTTCAGATTGGAGATCATCAACAGCAAGACATCCGCATATGCGGTTAGCTTCAGTTCCTTACCTGAAAGGCCAGTTCCCCTAGAATGGGATGATTGTGAAAGGTGGTACAAAAGAGGGTCAAGGGAGAGGTCGAATAAAATTGGTGATAGTGGAAAGCCTTGTTTTGTACCCCTGAATAAGTCAATAGTTGGGGATATGTGACCGTTAACCAACAGAGATGTGGTGCAGTTGAGATGTAGAAGATTCAAGATCCGTGTGAAGACCGATCCAAACCCCCCTTTTTGCCATGGTGGCGGCAAGGAACGGCCAGGAGACCCTGTCAAAAGCTTTCTCCGCATCTAAGCTAAGAAGCATTGAGGCAGAGCTCGCCGGGTCCCGGGCCGCCTGAACCGCCGCTGCCGCCACCCTGACATTTTTGTCAGAATGCCAGTCTCTGACAAAACCCGTTTGAAATGGGTGGATTATTTTAGGGAGGAAATTTTGAATATGGTCGGCCATTATTCTTGCCAGCAACTTATAATCGTGGTTTAAAAGTGATATTGGGCGATAAGATGTGAGCTGGGCGGGATCTTTGCTCGGCTTCAATAGTAGAATGGTTCTGGATTCTAGAAATGAATCCACTTCTCTGTTGTTTAAGTAGATTTCATTAAACAGTTTCGTGAGATAGGGGGTAATTTCTGCCTTAAGGAGTTTGTAATACTTGGCCGAGAAGCCGTCCGGGCCCGGCGACTTCCCATTCGCGGATGAAAGGATCACTGAGCGCACCTCCTCCTCCATGGCAGGGTGCTCCAACCTCTCTCGCTGCTCCTCCGTAATACTCGGAAGTCTCACTCCATCCAGGAATGAGGTGACCCGCGCCTCGTCATATGGGTCTGCACTATACAGAGATTCACAATACTCCACCAATGCTTGCTCTATTTCCCCTGGTTCAGTTAGGTTTCGTCCGGAGGTTGGGCACCTTATGATTGAGATCGGCGGTCGCGCCTGCCAGGGTTTGGTTAAATTCATTAAAAGTCTCCCCTGTCTACCCCCCATCTATAATATTTGTTTTGAGCCGCCCTAATATGCCTGCTTGCATGCCCGTGCAGGAACATCTCCAGTAGCTTCTGGGCTTCATGCAATTTAGCCTTATTTTCTGAGGAGGAGTGTGTCATGTGCTGCATCTGAGCCTCCTGTAGGGCCCAATGTAATTCCTGAAATTTTCTGTTATTTGCTTTACGTTTTATCCCTATATAACTGAATATATGACCACGCATTACCGCTTTTCTTGTCAACCACAGTAGAGGGGTGTTATCCTCATGTTGGGAGTTATCTTTCAAGAACTGCACCCAGTGAACTTGCAAAAATGCCTGAAAATCCTCTGAATCATAGAAGTAGCTGGGAAAACGCCATATCCTGGATCTTAGTAAAGAGGGGAGGTTGCCTAATGTCATTGTTACTGGGGCGTGAGATGATATAGAGATGGGAAGAATATTTGTTTCTAAGATATCCGAGTACATGGAAGAGGACACCAGCATCATATCAATTCTTGAATAAGTGTCATGTACCGCTGAATAGAAAGTATATGTTCTATCTGAGGGGTTAGTCGCCCTCTAGTGGTCATACACGTTCAATTTGTCTGTGGGACGCAGTACGCGATCTATCAAGATGGGGCAAAGGAGTAAAATTAAAGTCACCCATTAAGAGCAGATTGGAGTGTTCCCTCTGCAGTAGGAAGTCACCCATTTTGTCGAAAAAGGTCCCATTTGGTGCATTCGGGGCATACAAGTTGACTAAGGTGTAGATTTTATTGGCGATTCTCACCTGCAGGTAGATAAACCTTCCCTCCACATCTATGTGCTGTTCCACTATTTCCTGGACTACACCTGTGCGGAAATATATGGCTATGCCTCGAGATTTCAATTTATAATTTGCCACGATCGGGGGATCCAACCACTGTTCCCTTAAAGGAATAAAATTTCCCACCCGCCAGTGAGTTTCCTGCAAACACACTATGTCCACCCTTAGGCATTGCAGATACAATAGCACCTTTCGTCTCTTCTCTGGTATGTTTAGGCCCGCAACATTCCATGACACTATTTTTAGGGAGGTGAGAGAGTATTCCCCCGGTTCTACTTGCCCTGGGCTACTCATCCCATGTCTCTAAATGGGAGAACTTGGTCAGGTATAGTTTGTGAGAAGTGAAGTCCAGGGGCGTCCCAGCGAGCACCCCGGTCCTCAGATGTGTAATAAGGGACAGTGTGGGCCAGCGCCACACGGGGAGGGCCACCCGGACAGGCCATTCCGCTTCTGGACTGCAACAGCAAAACCCAAAACATGACAAGCATAAAGAAAAAAGAGAAAAGGACGACATAATCAACAGGACCTATGTCGTCCCATGTGACCCAACAGTAACCTGTATAATTTTTATCTTAGCGTGGTCTACATTTCTACCAGTCTTAAAGTTGTTGGTCAAACCATCGGTTTAGTTCCTAAATCTACAGATATTGCCTTCCTATCATATTTAGTCACCCCCTTGCGGGAGGAAACGTCTCGCTGCCTCTTCCGGAGTGTCGTACATAACTACCTGCCCGTTTTCCTGCACCCTCAGGATACAAAAGTTGAAACCTTATGTCATGATCATGAAGGTGCTTGCACACAGGACGGAAGGCCTTCCTCCTCACGGATACATTGGTTGAAAAATCCTGAAATACCAGTATTTTCTCCCCTCGCACCCTGACCTCCCGCTTCTGCCTGTAGGCCTTGAGGAACTTTTCTTTAACAGTCCAGTTGTGAAATCTGGCTATTATGAGTCTTGGTCTTCCCCGTTGTTCCCCTCTCACTCCTAAGCGATGCACTCTTTCTATAAGGAGGGGATCTTGAGGGAGTTCTAGTTCCAGGGCCGCAGCCAGATCTGTAAACAAATATGATGCCAGCGCCTCAGAAGACACCGACTCCGGGACCACTACGAATCTCAGGTAATTCCGTCTCTCCCTGTTTTCAAGGTCCTCCAATTTATTTTGCAAAGCTTCTATAGTACGTTGGTTGGCTATAGAAGTGCCGTCTATTCTAGTTATGTCTTCTTCCATCCTCACTGTTCGGGACTCCAGATCTGCTATCTTTTGTGAGTTTGTTGTAATCTGGGAGAGAGCTGCGTTGATTGAAGCCTGGATGATGTCGAACCGTCTATCCAAAACTGGGAGTAACAGTCGAGAAACTTCCTGCGCTAGTGTCATTGCCGAAGACATAGGAGAGCCCAAATCAGAACAGTCCTCCGACGGCTGGGCCTGAGATCTGGCAGGAGTTTCCTCCGGATGCGGGGAAGAGGTAAATGACATTTCTTGCTGATGTTGAGAAAACTGGGTCACAACCGGAGATGTATGAGCACGGTAGGCCGGAGTCTTAGGTGTGCGTTTAATTCGTTTGCGTATGGCTGCAGAGGAACGGGTAGATCTGCTCGGGGTCTGCTTATATATGAATTTGTCCATACTCTATCAGGTCCCCGTGATACTGGCCGAGGGGGTTTATGGTATCCCCGTAGGTAGTCTGTCGCTATAGGCGATATTGTAACTTTAACTCGGTAGTTTCTACAGGCTAGGATTGACAGCGACCATTCAATCAGGCACAATGTAACATGCTGTTTGAAACGCTATATTGCTCTGTTAAGGAATCTCAAGCTGAGTTCACTGCCAGGTCACATACGGACTTGTGAGAACTGTCTACATTCTGTAATCTAACTACAAACAATAGTACTTAGTTAAGGTCAAGCAATTTCTGTTTCGGCTCTCACTTAGCTGTAACTATGTAGATCACAGATTGGCAAGTGAAGTATTATAACAATGCAACAATATATGATAATACTTATAAATTCAAGGGTAAGAGCCCTGAATATGTTAAACATAAGGGCCAAAGACACCGAGTGTCCAGAGTCTCAAGTGACAATTAAGCAGTGTCAGCAGGGTGCCTTGAGAAATAAATCTTAAAGGTGTTGCATAGGCGCAGGTGTGAGGCGCACTGCTGCCCTCTTGTGGTGGAACAGACAATATGTAATAATGCTGCCCTATAGTGCAGGCTACAGGGCCACCTTTTCAGAGAGTAGCACTCACTGCACACCAGGTCCGAGTGGAAGACCTTATTTTTGCCGGTGTGGGAATGTAATGGATGTAAGGGCTCCATCTAGATACCAGTCCCTCAGAGGCTCCCACTAGTGTTGAGCGATTATTATCGACAAAGTTGAAATCGGCACAGTTTTTATGTTGATCGAAAATTTTTAGATCATGCGATAATTTTTGGGTTTAAATTTTGTGACTTTTTATTAATTTTTTGCGCCCTTTTCGGGGAATTCTGTATTTTGGCGGCCAGCAATTTTGCTTCAGATGGTTTTAAAAAGGGGGTATGTGGGGGGGTGAACGTCATGAGGGATGTGTTTTGGTTGCGATTGGGTGGAAAATTTAATGACCCCGTTTTACATAGAAAAAAAAGCCCCTTTTGGGATGATCAGTGTTTTCTCAGGGGCTCTTGAGGGGGAGGTGCGCTTGGCCCCGTGTCCCAAACAGCTCAGCGAAAAAATTTTTCTATTTTTTTCACGAGGGGAAGCTCTACTGTTTGGTGTTTATCCCTTTTCAACTTAGTTTGATCAGGGGGATTTGAAGTTTTTTTTGTTGATAGGTAGAGAATTTTAAAGGGGATCTACCGCTGTAAAATCGCAGGGGGGAAACAGGGGGGGGGGGGGCCCCCGGGCGAAAACAGACAAAACTTTTAAGAATTTGGATATAGTTCACCAAGGGCTTTTTGTGTAGACATTGAATGAAAAAGTTTAAATTTTAACAGTTTTCTATTGAAAAAAATTTTTCCCGGGTTTAGGCAGCCGAACTTATATTAGGAACACATCTTTTCTAGTAACTGCGGTCTTTTTTGTTAGGTTTCAAAACTCCCCTTTTATTATTTAGTTTTACCTCACCCGGGCCCCTTTATTAGGTTAAAACCTTTCTTGGAACGGGGTTTGGGCCCCCTTTTTTCCTTCAGAAAACCTCAATTCTTCGTGGCATAGATTCCCCAAAGGGGTTGCAACGATGTTCAATTGGTACCCCAAGGGGGCCCCAAAAAGTGCCAAGAAAATTTCCCCAACCCTGAACCCACCCAGCCCGAAAACCCTTGATACAAGGAGGATGGATCCATGCTTTCATGTTGTTGACGCCCAAAATTTGACGCTACCCTCCGAATGTCGCGAGAAAAAGGAATCATCAGACCGGCAACGTTTTTCCAATCTTTTACTGTCAATTTTGATAGCTTGGGCAATTGGAGCCCCGTTTCCCGTTTTAGCTGAAAGGGTGGCACCCCAGTGGTTTCTGTGTTGCCCCCTTGCCCCAAAGTTCGCCATACTGTGCGTTCAGAGATGTCTTTGCCTACCTTGGTTGTAAGGGTGGGTTTTGAGTCACTGTTGCCTTTTATAGCTCAAACCGTTGCCCCTTCTCCTTTTTACCTCTGGCATCCAAAAAAGGGATTTTGCCCACAGGACGCCGTATGGTGTTTTTTCTTTTTTGGAAATTTTGTAAACCCCAGAGATGGTTTGGTGAAAATCCCCGGAGATCAGCAGTTTCTGAAATTCTCAGACCAGCCCCTTTTGGCACCAACAACCCTGCCCCTTCAAAGGATAAATCACCTTTTTCCCCACCTGATGCTCGGTTTGAACTGCAGGGATTGTCTTGCCCTGTCTAAAGCCTAAATGCATGGTTTCCGCATGTGATTTGGTGATTAGAAATTAAGTGTTAAGGCAGTTGGACAGGTGTACCTTATAAAGTGGCGGTGAGTGTCATTTCAGATAGGTGTTCTTTTTCAAAATTTTGCCATTCCGCTTTGTTGATATGCCCCCCTTGCAGTTAAATTTGAAAACCGCAATTTTGTAGTCAGCACAGGTGTAGGTGCCACAAATACCTTTATTTTCCGAATAAT
>JAODAL010034101.1:0-44711 GCA_025379985.1 Phyllomedusa bahiana | reverse complement strand
GGTGTTGCAAATTTTCTTGAAAATGTGGAAAATTGCTCCTAAAAACCTTCTAATGTTGTACAAAAACAATGCCAACATAAAGTAGACATATGGTAGATGCTAAGTAAAAACTATTTTGTGTGGTAAAATCCTCTGTTTTACATGCATACATTTTTGAACTTTGAAAATTGCGAAATTTTACCAATTTTTATGACATTTTGATATTTTTCACACCTACATAGGGATTGAATGGACCAAAGTTTATCAGTAACTTAAAGCACAATGTGTCATGTGAAAACATTCTTTGAATCATATGAATACGTAAAAGTATCAAAAAGTTATTCTATTATAAAGTGACGTCAGATGTAAAAAATGGGGTTTTGTCAGGAAGGTCAAAACTGGTTGTGAAGGTAAGGTGTTAATAAAAAGAGCTCTGGAGTAAGATGTGCCAGTGTCATATTCAGTGTCTGCACCTATGACTTGAAGCAGATTTCACTTGTAGCTTATGTAGCTTTCTGGTGTAAACTATAATGAATGTGTTAGACCAAGGATGACCATGTGCCTTCCCAACAAACACTACCCACTCTTAAGAGGTGGCAAGAGCAGCATGAAATCACTGAAATGTCACTAATTTTTTGGCAACCTGGCATTTGTCACTTCAAGAATCTTTCCCTATGTCTTCTCATCATGGCTTGCAATGAGGCTTTTCATTTCAGTTTAAATGCAGTGTTAAGGGTTTGTACAGAAATTCTAGGATCCATAAAGTACAAAAACATGACCCTGAGTATTCAGGTTGTCTAATGTAATTCTATAACTTATTGTAGATTTTCAAATAATGTTCAAAATCCAATGTTTTCCATCAATCATACAACTGCATTAGAGAATTCTGATCTCTTGTAGTCACTATAAGGGCCGGTTCACACGGCTTATTCAAGCCGTAATTGCGAGACGGATTCCGCCCGCAATACGGCTTGAATAAGGGGCGGTGCAGGGGCACTGCCCGCCGGCCCCATAGACTCATTATCCATGGCACGTATTCCGCCGGGATAATGAACAGGAGATAATGAACGGGATAATGAATTACTGTAATGGCTGGGACGGATTCCAGCCGTATTGCAGCGCTGTACGCAGCACAATACGGCTGCAATCCGTGCCCAAAATAAGCAGTGTGAACGGCCCTTTCGGGTATGTTCACACGGCATGTTCCACACGTTTTTGGATACATTTTTAGATGCGTGTTTGGACCCTAAATGGACTCAAACACGCATCTAACAATGTGCGGTTTGATTTACATTGCTTTCAATGTAAAAGATGCATCGGAGTTCAGACGATACATGTTTTACATTTGTTTTTCTGATGCGTCTTTCAGATCAGTTCAAAGAATTGACATGTCAATTCACGGCCGTGAACAAGGGCTAAGGTGAAGCATGAACTGTAGGCTGTAACTTTTTGCCTATGTATTTATACCTTCTGTACGTTTTTGGAATAAACTTATCACAATTTTTTGCATACAAGTTCTAATGTGGTTGCTATACCTTATTTTGTGCTAGTCTGAACTCTGATTTCAGTACTGAATATGTGGTGACTGACAGGATCTCCACCACACCCGTCTGGTTACTTCTGCTAGCCCTGGATGTTGGATGAGAAGTGACATGAGGCAGAAATGACAATGGAGCTGGAAGCACCAGGAAATGGGTAAGTTAGTCCATTCAAACCTAGTAAACTCCTAAAGGTTATAGTTGACTTCTTTTTTTTTTTTTTTTGCAGGAGTTACCAAAAATGTATTTGGGCTGACTTAAATCAAAAGGTTTAGATTTGGATCAAATCTGACTGTGACTCAAATCCAAAGCAGAACACTAGACCTGAGGAAATTTCAGATTCTCAGCATTAACCATGTGGAATGTGTCTCCAGAAATGTCAGCTTGCATCCTTTTTGCATACAGAAGTACAGAATAAGGTTACAAAAGCCTGTGCACTGAGGGTTTGCACGCAGCCTGCATTCACTCTGTACTCAGATAATTGGATTTTGGAAAAATGTTCAATATGCAGTGTTTCCTATAAAAATATTTTAATTTGCTTTTTTACCCAACTAAAATTGTTCAGGTCAGGTTTTGGAAGGGATACCAACACAAATTATTTATTAAAAAGGTCAATCAGATTTCCTTTTTCAGCAAACAGAAAAACTTACAGTTGCAGGCTGCAATATTTCCCACGTCATGGGCAACAAACACCTGACAGAACACAATTGGGGTACCTTTGTGAATAGCTAAAGTGACTAAATAAAAATTTCACAAAAATGTATTATGTACTAAAAATGACTTTGTAACCATTGTGAGCCAGTCACACAGAAAATATGCTAATGTTCACATAAAAAGTCCTATTATGTCATTTACTCACAGCTCTATTATGTGCTTTCAGTGTCTCCACATTGGCATATTTACTCCATTATTTCTCCTGTCTCTGCATATGTGTTAAAGCTCAGATAGTTTGTTGGTTTTATTTTATTCACTTCTCCCATGTATTTTTCTTTTTGTCCCAATAAAGTCAATCAATGTTACACTGAAAGCAGTGTTGTGCAGTTCCTCCCTAAGGTGCCTCTGTCACTGCCTCCCTTTTTCACTGTGATTCACATGTCAATAGTGACATCAAGGTTGCAAGCTGAATTAGAGTTCTAGATTGCCAAGCCAATTGAGCAACCATTTCATCGTGCTTCTGGATTTCTATTAAATAGACATTGTGAAGTGACATTTTAGAAGACTTCCATCAAAACAACTTGGACAAAATGCTAAATTAGTACAATATTTATTATTTAGAAGTGTAGCTGCAATACTTAACTAAAATGTGACAAGAGAGGTGTTAACCTTTACTCTGCTCTATGTCCATAATAATACTGTACTTCAGACAGGCCTTAGTGACTAAAGCAAAGACTGTTAGAAAATAGGATATTATGTAAACAGGTAATATTTAAAGGTGTTGCCTCACCATGCTCTTTCAGAGTCAAAAGCAGTTTTACATTCATGCATCCTGTCTTTTCCTGTCATTGCGGGCTGTCGGCAGTCACGTCTTTCTCTCAGATGGCAACCTGTGTGCATCAGAGCCGGAAGTAAATCTTTTTGTATCTCATTGCTGTTGATAGGAAAAAAGAACACATATTACTTACCTTTTTACCCGCATCTTCTAGCATTGATGCCAGTCCAAATATGATCGCAGTCACAGGCCTCATCGGTCACATGTGGTGTATTCAGCAAGAGACTGCTGCAGCGAGAATGAAGAATAAATGTGATGACATCCACCAGGACCGGTGGCAGTGCTGAAACGAGTGGATTCAAAAGGTGTATTTTTTTGTTTTACTTTAGATCAACTTTGAGCCACTATGGAGGATCTTACACTTTTGTAATAGCCTTTAACTTCTTATCAATTAAGTTTTTTTTTTCCTCATCATACGTTGTTCTCCTCAAGGTGGGCAAAATTATTTTTATAGGTTCCTGTCTATCCATAATGCATCTCATAGTCATGGGCACCATCTTCCTCTCACTGGGTGCTGGAAGTAAGTTTTGATATGAACCTTCATCACTTCTTCTCTATGTGTATGGCAATATTACTTCTGCACAGGGGTGGATGAATTTGCTTTGTCAATTGGGAAGTCACTTGACGGCAACTTGGTTGTAAAGTGGGGGCAAAAAAAAAAATTTTGGGGGGGGACCCATAAAAAATACTTCTCAGGGTGCTTAGTAGTATAATGTTGGCGTACTGATGGTAGCCATAGAAGTAGTAGAAGAGTAAAGAATCAGGCGATTCGACAGAGGAGAAGTGTCCAGGCTTCTCCGGTCTGCTTCGTCCCACCACCTGCTCTTACTGACCCCATTCCATCCCACCTTGTCCAGTCGATTTCTCAGCTGTCCTTCTTTCATCTTACTGCTATCTGTATCCTCTCTCTCTCCAAGGGATCCCCTTCCCCCTCTCCATCTTTCCTTCAAACACGCCATCATAACCCTTTACTAAAAAAGCCCTCTCTGTCGTCCTGTGTGACTTAACTACGACCAGTCTCTTATAACCTGCATCCTTCATCTCTAAACTCCTGGAACGCTTGGTGACTCCTCGCCCTAATCCGCATCTCTCTGCTAACTCTCTTCTGACCCGGCTGCAATCAGGTTTCGCACCCTACCACTCCTCGGAAACTGCACCTTTAGTTTAAAGATCAAATTGACTCCTAACAGCAAAAAATCTAGGGTAACTACTCATTGTTGCTTCTCTTGGTCTCTCTTCTGCAGGCACTTTGACACTGTGGATCACACTTTCATCTAACATGCTCAGCACCCATGTGCCTTCCTGGACACCGCTCTAGCTTGGTTTTCACGTCTACCTCTCTGACCGCTCTTCAGTGTACTTGTTTTCTGGTTCACCACACACTCTCTCCTCTTCTCATTGCTGTTGGGGTTCCTCAGGGATCAGTTCTAGGGCCTTCCTTTTTCATGGTACACCAGCCCACATTGGACAAACCATCTGTTGATTTGGCTTCCAGTACCATCTATATGCGGATGTCACCCAATTATACAACCATCATCCCCGTGACATCCACTCAGCCTTGCTACAAAACACCAGTGTCCTGTCTGTCCGCTGTCTATGACATCAAGTCCTCTCTCCATCTGAAACTAAACACCTCATATAGACTGAACTTCTTGATCTTTCCGCCATCATACTATCCACCCCCCACCCCCTGCTATTTCAGTTTCTTTTGTTGGGTACCACCATTTCTCCTAGGCAGCAGGCACGTTGTCTAGGGGTTTTTTGGATTATGATCTGACATTCTTTCCCATAATCCAATCCCTTGCACCGCTCCTGTCACCTTCAACCTCACGAATGATCTCAAAATCCGTCCATTCTCACTGTGGAACCGACTCAAACTCTCATTATGCTCATATTCTTTCTCGTCTTGACTATGCAAACTCTTGCTTTCGTCTCCTCTTGCAATCTATCCCCTCTCCAATCTGTCCAGAATGCAGCAGCAGGCTTGTCTTTCTCTCCAGCCGCTATATGATGCCTCTTCCCTTGTGTCAGTCACGGCAATGGTTGCATCCAGTACAGGATACAGTATAAACTCTAGTACTCTCAACATAACGCTCTCCACAGCGCTGCTCCTCCTACATCTCCTCCCTAGTCTTCTAGTCTTCTTACCGCCCTAACCCGTGCTCTCGCTCTGATGATGATATCGACTACATTCCTCAATCTTCCGGAACCTCCCATGCCCGCTTACAAGATTTCACACGTGCGGCACCAATTCTCTGGAATATGCTACCGCGGGCGATCAGGCACTATTCAAAACCCTCACCAGTTTTAAGAGGGACCTGAAAATACATTATTCTCGGTCTGGCCCCACCATGATCCTAACTGCTATAACACACATCTGTCAATACCCTGCATTGGGCACTCACAGGCACTTATCTGTATTATAGGATGTAACAGTCTGGGGTGGAAGGTTCATCACATTTTCATGTAAAACCAACCCCTATTTATGAAACATGGCCCGGACCATTGTAAACTTGGCACCTCTTACCGTATGTTTCCACCCATTACCCCGAATAGATTGTTAGCTCTCTCGTAGCGTGGCCTCACACCTGGAGTCTAATTTGTAAGTACTTTTAATGTGTAATGACTGTTTGTTTACCCTTGAATTTGTAAAGTGCTGCGGAATATGTTGGCGCTATAGAAATAAAGATTATTATTATTATTATTATTATTAGAGGCTAACTGAGTATATTTGATGGTGAGCTTTTGAGGGTACTAGCTCCCTTCTTTAGACATGACTGTTATACTAAGAAACTGAAAATTTACAGACTTTTTATACACAAAAGACATGGACCTTTCAAAGGATCTTAGAGTTCTTATAAATAAAAAATTGCAAATTTAAGCTGACAAGTCATTTTACAGGTCAAAGAAATCACTACAATATGGAATCTTGTGAGGCATGATGGGATGGAGGGGCCCTGGGGTCCAGTACTTCTTCATCTTTATCTCTTAGCAATCAGTCGTGATTTGTGGCTCTCACCAGTTCACACATAGTTTTGACATGAAGCTGGCATTGTTATTTAACCCATTTTGCAGAGTTTGAAATTTTTGATTCATTTAAATTGGCTTTCCTTTCTCCCCCTCTGCGTCTTAAAATGTCCCATTAAAAGCATAAGCTTCAAATCTTAGGGACAACAGACTCAAAGAAATATTCCCAGTCACCCCCACCTCCCCCCCTCCGTGCCGTTCGGCAAACACCAAACCGGCGGCGTATTAGTGTCTGGAGTGCCCTGAAGGCCCCACTGAAAATGGCAACCTCACCAGCTTGCAGAACTAGAAGCAAGTCCTGCTGTACACATCAACAATGTTGACAGTGTTACTGTCCCACAATCACAGCAGGTGCACAGAATGCCGCGGACACCCCCCCCCCCCCTTTTCCCTGCATGGTCTTCAATGTTGTGTATCTGATCATGTGTGAACAATGTCAGACCACAGGCGTTATGTGGGGGATAAGAGCAGTGCACTCTTGCCAGCGCATGAATTTCACACTGTTTCACAGTAACAAACAACAGACAGATCTCCCAGTGGCCGCACAATCATCCGGAGATGGGACCATTCTCTTGAGATTTAAAGATTATGGTTTATATAGGACATTCTTAAAGACGCTGAGGGAGAGAAAGGAATATTGGCAATTTAAATTTTAATGGAATAATTTCAAACTCTTCCAGCTTCATTTCAAAAACTATGGTGAAACTGTGAGTTACCAAAAATCAACCTGATGGTAAGAGATAAGACAAGGAATTCTGACCCCTTCCGTCATCGCCTCAACAAGTTTCCAGATTGTTGATTTCTTTGACCTGTTGTAAATGAATCTCTGCTTATATTGCATTTTGTTATTTTTAGAATTCGAAGATCCTGTTGAAGGTCCATGTCTTTTGGTTGTTTATAAAAGTCGTGTACATTTTCAGTTTCTTGTTTAACATCATGTCTGAAGGAGGGGAGCTATTTATCTCAAAAGCTCACCATAAAAAAATTCAGAGTTTTAAAAAGGTATCACCTGATTTCTTCACTCTTCCAGGGTGCTTAGTGATGATTAGTTAGACAAACTCATAATGCAAACACAGGCGAAGGTGAGGCACAGATATATGAACAGTGTATGAACAGTATATTTTGCCTCCTTGCTCTCCAGTGCCTCATCATAGAGCATAACACATACCATTTATGTAGGTCTAGCATCCCGCTAGTAACTTTGATCAAATTTACAAGCATAGCACCCTAGATGTAATCTAATAGAAGAAAGTATTTTCTTTTTTTAATGGGGGTGGCCTTTTTTCTTGTTAAATTTTCTTTACACAATGCAATACTTTTTTTTTTACCTTTAATGAAGCAATCAAATACAAAAACCAAAAATAGTTAAAGATGATGGACAAAGCTGTATACTTTTTATTTTTTTAGTGAGGAATTTCGCCACCCAAAAAACAGTTTTGCAGTTTTTTGACCCTCTTCCATTCTTATTTAATAATACCGTAATTACAGCTGTTAAAATAAGCCTTCATTGGTCTCAAAACAATGCCATAAAATAAAGCTGCATCCTCTATGAAATATGTGAACATTTGTTCTACTTCCTTACAACTAAGTTATGGCATCTCATATCTTAAAGGGGTTTTAACATGAAGTCAAATTTAAACAGGAAGCTTGTAAATTAAATAGTAAACATTTTCACCATTCATGATTAAAAATTATGTACTTTTTTTTTGTTTTGGCTGCTAACTTGGTGATTTAGTGTACACCCTTCCCCGGGGACACGACCACGACGAGAGCCCTCATTTTGTGGGGAAACCATGCTCAGAAATCACCTCCCCTCTCACGGGCCCCCGTAATTAAATTTCCCTGCCGGGGAAATTCAAGACACCCACTGCTGGGGCGGGTGTTCAACCCCGGGTTCTGTTTATCTATTTCCCGTGCCCCTTTAATAATTAGTCAAAATTTGGCAGATAAGCCCCCAACTGCTCCCCAAATTTTATGTTTATTTAAAACAGTGATTTAACCAACCTAAACAAATAGGGGAAGTAAAAAATTTTTTTGGGGGCAGTGGTCCCATTTAGTAAGCGTAGGCACCTAGCCAAATCTCCCTAAAACATTTTTTGCTGTGGGGGGCACCTTTTTATCTTTTAAGGGTTTTTGTATATGAAAACGTTTAAATTTTTAATTTAGGGTTTTACTAGAAAATGGGGGGAAAAAAACAGCAAAACCCCCTTCCCGGGCACCTGAAAATATGGTTTCCCAGTCAGAGGGAGGGTAAGGGGCTTTTGAGCGGAATGTAGAAAAAAACCCCCAAATTCTTTGAAACACCCTAATGCATTGTATCACAATGTATTAGGCTGTATAAATGACTGCTCCCCCAAAGGGTGGGTGATCCCTAGGGGGACTAAATTTAAAATTAAAAAAAAAATTTAAAGTGGTTTTAAAAAAAAAGTTAAAAAATTTCAAATCACCCCCCTTTTACCATTTTACGTAACCTAAAAATTTGAATAAAATTAATCAAAAAAAGTCGCATGTATTCCAAACTGGTAGCAATACAAAGTGCACTTCAGCCCACAAAAAAATGCACCATAGGTGTTAGTACAAAAAGTTATTGGTCGCAGAAAATGACGTCACCGCGCAAATTTCAAAAATAGCAAATGATTGGAATTTTTTTTACGGTACCAAAACATAACGAAAACATGTTTGTTATTGCAGGGTTCATATCAACCTGTAGAATACAGATAATACACCATTTTTACCGAAGATCGAATGCTGTAAAAGGAAAGTTCCCAAAACATAGCACAAGTACGTTTTTTTTTAAACATTCTGCCCCACTAGAATTTTTTTGCGGTTTCCCAATATATTCTATGGTACGATGAATGAAACTATTAGAAAGTACATCTTGTCCTGCAAAATAAAAGCCCTCAGATGTCTATATAGGTGAAAAAATTAAAAAGTTATGGCTTTGGGAAGGCGAGGGGGAAAAAACGAAGAGCCACATTATTTTGACTGTATTGGGTTAAGGGGTTAAAGTTCTCATCATGCTGCTTGTTTTTTTTTTTGTTCTATTTATTGGCATTTTTCATCCCTCCCTCAAAAAAAGGTATGTGCATTGTGAGAAAAAAATAAATAATCCACATGTTTGGTTCCTGCAGTGATCTGAACCTAGTATTACTATGCTGAAAGGCAGAAGTGCTAACCTACTCTCAGCTCTTGTATTTTAGGTTACTTGATTTTATATAAATGGACCTTTGTTTAACTAGAGACCCAGGAATGAGCACAGTGTGGGGAAAGGCATGGTGATGTCAAGACTGCTGGGTCACTTGCAGTTCAAACAATTTATATATGGCCCCTATTGAAGACACTGTAGTTGAAGAGAGAAAAGCAGGACATGAAATGCTTTTGTGGTAAAACAGCTTTAAGATTTGTGATTAGCAGATAAGTACTTGCATATAATTAGCCAGGTAACCATTTGCTTTGTTAATAGTTTTTTTGCTCACTTGCCATAAAATATAGTGATCAAATTATCTAGGCTGCTAATATCCAATAACAAAGCAAATAACCAAGTAACCTGAATTTAAAGAACAAAACTGATGTGGATGCATAAGTAAATTAGAAGAAAAGAGTAGTTTTATTCTAGGATTGTGATTAAAAGATAGAAACATGGACATGCATGGCCTCCATGGTCTGCATTTTGGTCCCCCACTCTAAATAGAGATGGGCGAATTGATTCTATCAAAGTGGAATTCGTTTAGAATTCAAGGTAAACTTCGTGATTTTGGCACGAAATATAAGTTTTGGGGTAATTTTGGGGGAACGAAGCACGTTTTTAATTGATTAAAATGGTTCCGCAAGTCACATGGCGTGGACACGGGCAGGAGAAGTTCCCTGGGAGGAAGAAGAGGAGGACCCCCCAATGACAATTGCAAGGAAATAAGCCAATCATAGACCGGCGGGATTCTGTGGACACCAACTCACTATGTAAGATCCGGACTGACACTTGGCAGCCTCACACACCTCTCGTTGTGCTGCTATTGCTCTGCAGCTTCTGCAGAGAAATCTCACACAAAAAAAATTTTTTTGGGCCATATGTATGAAGCTCGCCGGTCGAGGCGCAGTTTTCCACCAGTTTCCGGCGGAATCTGCTCCTGATTTATGTCGGGGACGGCCGTGCTGCTCATATCAGTATCATGTTAAAGGACCGCCGCGCTCGCCAGCGTGTCGGGCGCAGTGCGGGAATGAAAGCGAAGTTCGGCGCTTGCTCTGAGATTGTCCCGCCGGAGGTAGTACGATCATACATCGGGAAAAGTCCGCCGCCCTCAGCCATGCGTGGGCACAGTGTGGGGACATGGGCGCTGTGGCGGCGCTGCGCCGAGATTCGCCGTCCGAGGAAGTGCCCTTCATACATGCGTGGTAAAAGTCCCCTCTCGCCGCGCCCGCCAGTGGTGTGGTGCCATGCGGACTTTGGCGCCGAGCGGGACTGCGGCAAAAATTCTGTTCCAATGCGAGACATGCTGGATGTCGGCAAGAAATCATTATCCACATGTCGGTGCGGAGTAATAAATCCCAAAAACGCGCCGTATTATAAAGGCTTTCTAGCATTCCTCAGGAAAAAGAGCTTGAAACTTATAAATAAAAAATAGCATAAAACAAATCACTTACCAATATCCTAAGTCCCAAGAATAGTGATTTTGGAAAATGGCCGGGAAATACAGTATTTTTCAACAAATTCTGAAACCTATTCTCATTGTCAGCAGAAACCGTCCAATCATGAATCGGAGCGACAGTGAACCATTAAAGCTATGGGGAAGAAAATTGACCAATCAAAATCCCCGGCGGGATAATACAAAATACAGTAAAAAAGCCAGAAAAGAGCTTATTGGCTGAGCGTAGGAGCGGGTCACGGGCTAGCTCAGCCAATCAGAAAAGAGCGGACAACGCCATTCTAAAGCCTATGGGAAGTGATAACCAATCCCAGAAGTCCATGGCGGGAGATAATTCAAAATACATTAAAAAGACAGAAAGATCTTATTGGCTGGAGGCTAGCGGGTCTCGGCTAGCTCAGCCAATCAAGCACGAGCTACTTTCTCCCATTATACCTATGAAGAGATGAGCGCACATCAAATCTCGGCGCTCATCGCCACCGGCAAATGAAGTATAATCAACAAAATTATTTTTATACAGTGTAAAACATTCTCAGATAAGACCAGAACAACTTCTTTAAATACATAAAGGCAGTTAAAAAAACCCCGAACACGGCGTTCGTGCTGCCGAGACCCTGCGCAACATAGGGAATTGCCATAGAGAGAATTTGCCGGGAAAGACCAGTAATTCAAATTTTGTAAAGCTATTCTCATTGGTCGGGCATAAACCAGCCAAACAGATAGGACGACAAAGATCCCATTCTAGACTATTGATAAGTTTAGACACAATCTATACGAGCGACAAAGTCCCATACTAAGCCTATGGTGAAAGTTTACCCCAATCATAAATCCACGCGGGACAGTTCAGCAAAATACCAGTACAAATGCAGAAACGAGCTGATTGGTTGAAGCAGGCCGGGGGCTCGTCCAGCTTAGCCAATCAGAGTGTCTAGCTGCTTTCTCAAAGAGTTCTATACGGGGAATCGACTTTAAAAAGAGGCGCCCTTAATTTGGACCAATGGGAGAAGCGAGCGACGCTTTCCTAGGGTTTCTATGCTATCTGGTATAAAACTGTACATGGCTAAATCAAATTATACCACTCACAAAGTTGTTCCGATGTGTATATAAAAGGAATACTAATATGTTGGCTAACTAAAAAAAATTTTGAAATCAAGAAAATCAAGCTAAATTCTTATTTTCGATGCACCCCAAACTATTGATCCTTGGCTAAACAAAATAAAGAATATAAACAAGATTTTTTGTATTTTTATTTTTTTTTTCGTTAGCCACATATTATTATCCGTTGTATATACACATCGGCACAACGCTTCTGTAGTGTTATAATTTAGATCTCAGCCATGTACTAGTTTTATAGCATATGTGCATTAGAAAACGCCATAGGACGTCGCTGCGCGCCTTCTCCAATTAGTTCCCCAAATTTAAGACGGCGCCTCTTTTAATTTTCGATCCCCATAAACTCTATGGAGAAAGCAGCTCGCTCACGATAGGCTAAGCTGGACAGCCCCCCGCTGCTTTCAACCAATCAGCTCGTTTCTCTGCTTTTTTACTCTGTATTTGAACTGTCCCCCCCGTCCGTGGATTCTGATTGGTGTAAACTTCCCCATAGGCTAGAATGAGGACTATGTCGCTCTTATTCTTCTGATTGTGGTCTAAACTCTCCATAGCCAAGAATGGGACTTTTGTCGCTCCTATTCTGATTGGCTGAGCTAGCCGAACCCCGCTAGCTCAGCCAATAAGCTCTTTTCTGTCTTTTTTTACTGTATTTTGAATTATCCCGCCCTGGATTCTATTTGTCTACACTTCCTCCATAGGCTAGAATGTGGACTTTGTCCGCTCCTAATTCTGATTGGCTGAGCTAGCCGAGACCCCGCTAGCTCAGCCAATCAGCTCTTTTTTCCAGCATTTTTATTACTTTTACTGAGATTTTGAATTAACCCCCCCCCTCCGGGGATTTTGATTGGTCAAATTCTTCCCCATAGCTTTTAATGGTTCAACTGTCGCTCCGATTCTGATTGGCCTGATTTTCTGCCGAACCAATGAAAATAGGTTTTCCAGAATTTGAATTACTAGATCTTTCCCGGCAATTTGCCAATACATAATTGTTGATATTGCGCCGTACTAGAGTTTGGGAAAAGTGATGTTTATTTTTTTATTATGTATATTTTTTTAACGTGCAGCTACACCTCTTCTGACACTGCGTTAATCCTGCCTTTAATAAAGCTAATTTATTTTTCCTATCATACTCCTGCTGCACGGAGCGGAGCGCCGAGATTATGTGTCGCGATCTTCGATACGCTTCCCGCATGTTGATCGAGATCCTAGTCTTCACTTCGCCTCTCTGCCGGGAAGGATTTAGACCAAAAAAACCTGGTCTGCTTGACGGAGGGAGTGGGCGTAGGCCCGTGAGGTGCACCGTCGATTAGTGTGGGCTGGGGGGGCGGGGCCGGGGTCGTGGGGAGAGTGTGTACATGCCTCGGACTATTCAGCGCGGCCGCGTGCCCTCCCCGGAACGCCCAACCGCCGGCGCCCACTGCCCGCCCACTGTCGTGCCCGCCCCTTCTATGCGACCGGCAGTCCCGAAAGGAGGCGACGCTGCGTCCGACAGCGGGATTTGTCGGGCTGGGTAGGCGCAGTGTAACGCCTGTTGTTTTTAACAGGCGATTTTTTCGGGTGGTGTCAAGTCACTGCTTTTAATCGATACTTCTCCTCTTCCGATACAATTTTGGATTCAGTTTGTGGAGTAGTATTGTAAAATTGGAAGTCCATTGTGGTTCCAATTCCTCCTCCTTATACATTTTATGCCATCTGGTCAGTTCTTTACACATGTGAAGATCAAGGGTGTCTAAGAGTCCTGTTTGTGCTTTGTGTATTCAGTAAAATCAACAGCAGCCTTTTTACAAGCCACATACGCAGTTAATTTTTTGCTGCTGATTTTGTATGGCACAATGTTTATATCCAAAGTGTTAAGTAAGCGTGTTTGTCATTTGTTAGTCAGTAAAAGTTAACGTGCTTTTAAACGCCATAGACAGTACAATTTTTTCTTAGATGAATTTCGTAGCATAATGTTATAATTCAGAGGGTTAGATAAATCGTGTTTGTGCTTTTGTAGTCATAAAAGAACAGCATTTTTACAAGAAGCCACTTACCAGTAAAAATTTTTTGCTCGCTTTATTCCTGTAGCACAATTTATATCCAAGGGTTAAGTAATGTGTTTGTGCTTTTGTAGTCCATTAAAAGAAACATGTGTTTTTAAACCGCCAAAGACCGAGGACATTTTTCCTGGTGAAATGTTATGTATGCGCAATTGTATATCCAAGGGATAATCTAAGCGTGTTTTGAGCTTTTGTAGTCCTGTAAAAGAAACGCATTTTTACAAGCCGACAGTACCAATTAATATTGTTAGCTGCTGATTTCTATAGCGCTAATTTAAAACTCCAAGGTTTAAATTAAGCCGTGTTTTGAGCTTTTGTAGTCATTAAAATAAACTGTGTTTTTAAAAAGACGCAAAGACGAGGACATTTAATCCGTGCTGAATCTGTACGCAATTTATGATCCAAGGGTTAAAATAAGCGTGTTTTTGTGCATTTTGTAGTCAGTAAAGATAAACTGTGTTTTTAAACGCCAAAAGACGAGGGGACATTTTTTCCTGCTGATTTCTGTCGCGCAATTTATATCCAATGGTTAATTAAGAGTGTTTGTGCTTTTTTAGTCAGTAAAAGAAACGGCGTTTTTAACAATCCACATACCAGTTTAATTTTTTGCTTGCTGATTTCATTAGCCCAATTTATATCCAAGAGTTAATTTAAGCTTGTTTGTGCTTTTTGTAGTCAGTAAAATAAAGTGGTGTTTTTAAATGCCAAAGACGAGGAAATTTTTCCTGGTGCTTTCTGAAGCATAATTTATATCCAAGGTTTAATTAAGCATGTTTTGTGCTTCTTGTAGTCTCCGTAAAAGAAATACGTCGTTTTTTTACAAGCCACATATCAGTTAATTTTTTGCTGCTGATTTTCTTTATAGGCGCAATTTATATCCAAGGGTTAATTAATCGTGTATTGTGCTTTTGTAGTCCGAAAAGAAAATGTGCGTTTTTTTACAAGCACATATCAGTTTTAATATTTTTGCTGCTGATTTTCTGTAGCGGCATTTTATATCCAAAGGTTGTTATTTAAGCGGTGTTTGTGCTTTTGGTAGTCAATTAAAATAAACTGTGTTATTTTAAACGCCAAAGACGATGACAATTTTCCCGTGCTGATTTCTGTTCTTTAGCGCAATTTATATCCAAAAGGGTTAATTAAGGCGTTATTGTGCTTTTGTAGTTGATAAAAGAAAACGGCGTTATTAACAAGCCTACAATAACCAGTAATTTTTTGTTTTCTGCTGGATGACTGTAGCGTGCAAATTTTATATCCAAGGGTTAATTAAGCTTGTTTGTTCTTTTGAAGTCATAAATAAACAGATGTTTTTAAATGCCAAAGACGAGGAAATTTTTCCATGGTGATATATGTAGCAAAATTTAATATCCAAGGTATATTTATGCCTGGTTTGTGCTTTTCTTATTCAGTAAAATACACAGCTTTTTAACACGGGGAATAAAAATGGCGGTCCCGGCTGCACGTGGAACTTGACGCAAGCAAGGATGCTTAATTTTTTGAGTAAGCTGTCTTTTAATTCTTAAAAGAAGCAGGGGTATAATACCCTCCGCAACATTAAAAACGAAAAACAGTAAAATCCAAACGCGTTTTCTGGCGTATACCCTTGGCACTAGTTTTTTCCCAATGTAAAATTATACGGCAGTAAACAAACGTTGGCTTTTAGCTGTTTTTTTTGGTTTTAAGTTTGCAAGGGTTATCACCCCTGCATCCTTTTAAGAATTAAATACATCTTATCAAAAATTCAACATCCTTGGCCTTGCGTCAAAGTTTTCCACGTGCTGCCGGGACCGCCATTTTTTACTCCCGTATTACCGACCTATCTTGGGCGTTCAACCTCCGAACACAGCCCGGAATGACGAGACCAGCTGCTGCCGTGGTTAAGGGGCTACGGCACCACAAAGCCCTGCAAACGCATGATGAGATTTGTGCCTCGTCTAAAAGGATCGCAACTCATAAAGAAGGCACATTTACCTACTTTCTAGCGGTACTCTCTTTTTTTACAGTCTTCACTATTGTGCGCCCCCTTTTTTTTTCCTTTTTGCTTACCAGCGTTTTAACACGCCACATACCAGTTAATTTTTTCCTGCTGATTTCAGTTTTTGCAATTTTATATCCAAGTGTTACCCAAGCTGGTTATTGGTTCATTTTGGATCAAATACAGGGTGTGTAATTTATCAATACAGATATCTTCATTAAACATATGTCCAGTAAATTTTGAAACAAACAGTATGTCAGACAGAGAGTGGCAGGCTCTTCACATGCGAGTGTGCAGTGGTCACAAACATCCTGAACATGCACAGGTCGCAGCACAGTAAGGGACGTCGCGAGCAAGGGGTCAATTGGTGATGCCAGAACTGCCGATGGTGTCATCTAGTCAGGCCGTGGATGTTGACCAGGCACCCAAGGGTTTCTTGATTGGTTGACTAGTCATCCACTTCCTCCCGAGAGACATCTGAGAACGCCCAGGCCAAAGAGTCGGTGGGAACTCAGACACAACCATTCAGTTGGCAATGAGCCTGTGAACAGCTGCAGCGCTTCTTCAACCTTTCCTCCCCCGCGCCATTGGTCCCGTCCGGTTCCCTCCAGCCAAAGATCTTACTATGTGGTCTGGGCTCAGCGCCCGCTATTACAGCGAGAGATGAAAAATTTTGAGGACATTCAGCAGCTACTTGGCGAGCGAAGACGTGGGGCCGACATCCCGCTGCTTTCTTGTTTATCAGTAGGCGGCTGAAGTATGGTGATGTGGAGATTGGCATAGGGAGGTTCATCTGAGGGATTCAGCCTCTGCATACAAGAACCGTTGAGGAGACCATAGTGAAAGAAGTCCAACAAGAAAATAAAAAAATCGGATGATGAAGTAGCCCGACCGCACTTCGGAGCCGGGTGAAGCAAGGGCTTCATCATCGTCAGGGAGAAAGAGGAGCGCAGCTTGCGCTTGAGGCAGTGGTGGCAAGCCACAAGTAGGTAGTGTTGGCCTGAGTCAGCCAGTATTAGCAGCAGTGGCGGAGGTCGGGAGCCAAATGCCACGTGGTAGAAAACGTCTCTTCTCAGGTCCCAGAAAGTATTGGCACATGGTCTCGAGGCGAGTGGCAGCGGCTGGTGAGAAGTTCCACTAAGTGCGGAGCGTTGGCAGTAAAATCTAGATACTTCTGTCAGTTGTTGAGCGTTTTGTTGCTAAGACACCGTAATGACCAGACGATGGGTAATGGTAGAATCGTGGACAGAAAGTGAGGCTTGGGCCAGGGAGCTAACATTGGCACCGGTACGGCCCCTTGCTTCAACACTATGCATGCAGCGTCACCAATCCGTTGGCCCTGGGAGAAACGAGGCTCATATGTGGTGATCCATCCTGCCGGCGCAGCAGCACGCCCAGTGGCAAAGCGCATGCCACTTCCAGGCCAGTCGAGTCCACCACCTCTGCAAGGGAGCTGTATCTCTTTGTCCACATCTCCCGGTCCAGATGCCTCCTGCTCATTGCTGCTGCTCATCGGCGCCACAGGTCGATCAAAGGAAGAGATTGCAAAAGAGACAACAGTTATGTGTCCAACCAACCTAAGAATGCAAAAGCGACAGTTACTTCTGTCCAAGATGGTTAGGTACTAGCAGCACTCCTTTCCAAATGGTGGAGCGTTCTGCAACCGTTTAGAAACTAATTCTGTGCCTATCCGAGATGGATATTCCCAAGCCGTAATTTTTGTTTTCCAAAAGGGCATTATCAGCACATTCAAAAATATATAGAACAGAAGGTGGGGCCAGTCCTTGATTTTTTTCCTTCTCTTCGTGGATTGTTTCCAGAGGTGCACGGCAAGCGCCGATTCTGGAGCTGTTAACATAAACGGTCGCAGGGCCAGTACATGCCTTTTAACGGCCCACAGGGTGATATTGTGCTTCCTTCCCAGGCACAGACCAACTAACATGGACAGGAGGACAGACCGCTCGGCTTCTCCTCCATGTTGTCAAACTGTGGGCTCCTGCGCCAATGTCCCGACTCCCTCCTCCTCCCACCACCACCACCATCTCAGCCTCCACAAGTATTGCTCCATTATATCACATGTGTAGGGCACAATGGTGTCACGCAGTTCTACACCTGGCTTGCCTCGGTGAACTAAGTCACACAGGGGAGGAACTGCTCCGCGACATCCAACAAGAAATCGATGTGTGGCTTTCACTGCGCCAACTGCAAATCGGAACCATGGTGACGGACAATGGGAGTAACATGGTTTACGCGCTGCACCGAGAAGGGATGGTCCATGCGCCCTGCGTGGCGCAAGTGTTCAATCTGGTTGTGAAAAGGTTCCTGAAGTCTTCCACCTATCTTCAGAACATTCTGAAAATGCCCAGGAAACTGTGAATGCACTTCATCCATTTCTACAAAGCCAGGCACACCCTCCTCGAGTTGCAGCGGCAGAACGGCCTCCCCAACACACGCTGATATGCGATGTTTCCACCCATTGGAATTCCAGCCTGCACATGTTGGACCAACTGTATGAACAGAGAAAGTCCATTAACGATTTTTTGATGATCAAGGCGGACAGGAGTACTCCCCTGTGTAACTTTGATGTCAGCCAATGGCAGCTCATGCATCAATATCACACCCTATGACTGGGGCCAAAATCCAGATTTATGGGCATTATAATTGCAATACAAGCAATGTTATTTATTTAATCAAATGCCCATGTGGGAAATATTACGTTGGACAAATAAGCCGTTCGGTTAAAATAAGCATAGGTGAGCATAAATCTGCCATTCGTAACTGCAAAAGCAAGGAAGTAGATAAACAAACTAACATTGATAAGTCTAGTAAAAATTATGGTGGAACTACGTTAGCCCAACATTTTTTTGACTTAAAACACACAGTCAGCGATTTAAGATGGTGCGTCCTGGAGGAAATAACCGCTTCTAATGATAATTCTAGAAGATCTCAGCTCCTCAAACGTGAGGTGTTTTGGATAGACAAGCTAGAGACACTGATACCAAAAAGTCTCAACTAGATTTTTAATCTAAGATGTTTTTTATAGGGACATCAAAAAATGGTGTAGTACTTAAATATTGTTAGTGTGTGACTAAAGGTATAGTGATAATGTGTTATATAGAGTTTAGGTAGAAATGTGTCAGTGTAGGTATGTAGTTGAGTTTATGTTGGTTTAGTAAGGGTTAATACTCACCTGTTTCTTGAGGACGTTTGAAGAAAGAAGGGAGTAGTGACTGCAATGCGCATGCCTGAGGAAGGAAACTCAGCTTTCCGAAACATCGCATCTGCTGCCATGCAGCACACGGGCTTCGGCTCATAAGTGGTCAGCGTGTACACTGGATTTCAAGTGCTTTTCAGCATCGATGTAAAGCTGGGACTTTGCAGCTAAGTACTGGTTCATTACTATGTTGTTCATTGCGATTAATATGCTGTATGAGAACTTACGTGTCTATTAATCATATGTCAAGCGCTTAAAAGCAAAAAGTAAATAAGCCTTTTTCACAATTGAATATCTAGCCTTGTGTGTTTTATAAAGTGCAAAAAAGGGGGATACCGAGGAAATCCCTGACGAAGGCTATGAACCAGTATATACATAGAAAAATAAGTACGGCAGATTAAGTGTGAATACAAGCTCATGCGTGACACTTGCCGTTTGCTGAAGCCGCTTGAGGAGGCGACGTTATTGGTCAGGACTACAGGTGAAATAACGCATTTTACCTTCATGCCTGGAACAATGCGAAAAATCTTTTGAACAGTGGGCTGGAGACGTGCACCTACATCTCCGGCCCAGAGTCTGGTGGGGACTGAAAGGGGAGGAGGAGGAGGACAAAGGAGCACAAACATTTTCTGGTGAAATGAGTTTGGTTTGTCTACCCAGGGACAGAAAAGGGGGAGCAAGGCTGGGGAGGGAATTTGGGGAGGGGAAAAAAGATGCAGATGACCCCCCCCAAACCCGTGGCAGTAAAACAGTGGAGATGGAGGCCGGGAGTCCCCAAGTCACTTTGGACATGGGTCGCAGCATCTTTTGCCTGGGTTGTGACAGCGAAAGTCACCACCCAGAGGATGACTTCTGGCTCTCCCCCCCTTTGGGCCCTCCAAAACCCGTCCAAAAAGGGGAACCTTTTTCCGCTCTGAGAGGAGACAAACCAAATACTATAGAGAAATCCTCCTTTGTCCATTGGGGCTGCCTAGGGGCAGCTATCCATTCCTGACAGGTCTGACCGGGGGGTACGTACTACTGCCACAGCTGCTGTTGGGAAGGTTGGGGGGAAGAGCATACCCAGCTCCCAGCAGCAATTTAAGTCGGATCGCTGTGACAGAAACCTTCACCCGCCTATGAGGAGGGGCACTCGCCAGCACAGCAGGCCCGGGTAGACTCTGAACCAACAGGTCAGGGGCCTCCTTGGACACACTCTGCCCCCCCCATTTAAAATCCTTGGACTACGGGGCAGCCAACCTGGATGTTGGCCGAAAAACTTCCGAGTTTTCAGTGAGAAGCTGCCCTCCCGGCCATATGGGGCATCAAGAGGGTGTTCATGCAGCGGGGGCCACGTTACCCCCAAGGGAACCCGTTTGTCCACTGGAAAGTGGAACACTGACCTTGTCAAGATAATCGGGCGTGGATTGGACAGGATTCCACACACCAATGCCTTAGGCAAACAGATTACATCCCCGATGACGCCTCACCAAAACTTTTGGGAAAAATCCGGGTTCAAACACCTCCTCAGCCACTATGTAGCCCCACCCCCTGATGCCCCATCCTGCCATTTCGCCATCTGCCTACCATCATCTTTAGCAGGGCCCCGGTATTTTCCACCCAATTCCCACATCTGTCATTGTGCCCCCTTGACCTCATGCTTCTGCGCTGTTTCTGGTGCCGTACCCCACACTGTTCATTTGAAACCCAAACCCATGACCTCATCTGCTGCGTTGCGCCGTCCTCCCACCAGTCTTGTGGGCCCCTCTGTGCCACTCCAGTTTTTGCCACCCCAGAATGTCATTTGCCACTGCTTTACCCCATGCGCTGCTTGGCGCTGCCGTGACCTCCACACCCTCTCATTGTGCCACTCTGTGGCCTACTCCTGTTTTTGCCACCTCCAGAAAATCATTGTGCCACTGTCCCCCAAGCACCATGGCCATATACAGTGGAGATTGAGGCAGGGAGTCCCTCAGAATCACTTGCGCAAATGGCCCGCAGCATGCTGATTCGCCTGGCTAGTGACAGCCGAATAGTCACCATCCGGCAGAGGGATGACTTCTGGCTCTCCACCCTCTTGGACCCTCACTACCGTTCCATAATGGGAGCCTTTTTTTCCAGCTGCTGAGAGGGAGGACATACTCAAGTACAATTGAGTAAGCCTCCATAGTCAGTTTGCTAACGTTCCGACACCCTGTTTGGCCAAGGCAATTCTAACGCCATCAAATTCATCATTAATACCTTAAAAAGTTCCAACGCAGTTTATTATGAAGTATAAACGTGGTAGTTTGAATCCAGTTTCTGCGTGACACCAATTTGTTCAAATGCAGTGGTGCCATTAGTGATGGAATTTAGTACAAAACTGGAATGGGAAGCAAGAGCAAATGCTGCAAAACTGGCTTTGGAAGAGCTTCTACAGTATGAAGAATGTGAATCGTATGTCCAACTTACAGAGAGTAAAAACCGCCTCCGGGACTATGAAATAAATAATAATGATCTTTAGAGCCTATAGAGAAAGCGTTTCCTTGAGCCTCGTCTGTCATATCGGTGTACCGTACCTCTTGCCTCCATCCCTCGATCACGATCCTTGCCGGCTGTCCTGACCTTACGCTTGTCCCCGACTCCGAGTTTGCCTTACAATTTTGTACCTCGCTATACTTCGGCTGCCACCGCAAGCAAGTCATGTCAGGGGTAGCGACCTGGTAGACTCCCGCCGCAGCAAGTCCATTCCGATTTGCGGCGGGTTCTGGTTAAAACCGGGACCTACTAAGATTCCGCTCCCTGGCGTGGCTATTGCCATCGTCCCCTTACTGTGCTGAGATCTGTGCTGGCTCCAGTAACCTACTTCTGTGTTCTTTGACGCTATCGTAGGATCTTAGCCCTCAGTTTGTTTTTTTCCAGCTGGCACTGCCATAACTTTATCAGGCTACATTCCCGCTTCAGTTTTTTGTCAGTTTTGCCCCCGTGAGTGCTCAGGGAATTTTAGAGTGAAGCGATTCTAAGAGCAGCGGCAGTCATGTGCGTGTCATACGAAAACACAGCATTGTATTAAGACCAAACTAAGCTCCCTCTGCATATTTAAGCATGGCACAATGTTCTACAGCACCCTACAGGCTCTCTGCAGCCAGGAAATAGCTGTTTTATAGCGCGATTCGTCCCGAATTAATTAGGGACGAAAATAATTTTGTCGGGAAATTCGGCGAAGTCGGCAAATCGAATTTTTGAGAAATTCGCCCATCTCTAACTCTAAACAGTGCTCCCTCAACATACAATATTAACCCCTTACTGACATTTGCCGTACTCATACGGCAATGTCGGGTAGGGGATCCCGCAAATTGCCGTATGAGTACGTCAAGCGGATCTTGCGCGCTCACAGGCGGAGCGGGCAAGATCGCGGCATGAAACCGGCGGTATATTACCGCTGGCATCATGCCGCATCCCCCACGGCCGGAGTGAGCTCCGGCCGCGGGGGATTAACCCCCCGATGTCGCGACATCGTGGTCGCGACATCGCGGCTGCGGGCGGCAGGAGTGAGCTCCTGCTGCCCGAGATCCGGCGCAGTAATGGCGCTGAGCGCCGCTACTGAGTCTCCTACCAGGCAGCCCGGATGCTGAATGACAGCATCCAGGTTGTCTGGTGACGTCACGATGCCCACAATGCATTGTGGGCAGCGTGACAGACAGTTGCCATGGAGACCAGCATACAGCTATAAGCTGAATGCTGATCTCCTATTGCATCAACGATCTGACGATCGTTCATGCAATTTCCCCCTGGGGAAAGTGTAAAAAGTGTGAAAAAGTAAAAAAAAAGTGTAAAAAAGTAAAACACAAACACAAAAAATAAAATAAAAATACGTACACCGCCCTTTTCCCCTTTACAAACCCCAATCGCACCAAAAAAGATCAAAAATAAATAAAGTACCCATATTTGGTATCGCAGTGTGCGTAGCGACCCACCCTATAAATCTGTCACGTTAATTAACCCGTACAGTGAACGCCGTAAAAAACAAAAACAAAAAACAGTCACAGAATTGCGATTTTTTTTTGTACATCCTGCAGCACATAAAATGGAATAAAAAGCGATCAAAATCTAATATAAACGCCAAAGTTGTACCAATTAAAACGTCAGTTCATCCCGCAAAAAAAAGTCCTTACACAGCTCTGTTTAGGGAAAAAAAAAAAAGTTTTTGGCTATTAGAAGATAGCGATGCTAAATATTTTTTTCAAAATTAAAAACACTTTTTTAAAAAAAAATTGTGCTTTAATAAAAAACTACAAAAATTTGGGTTCCCCGTAATCTTTCTCAACCAAAGGTAAAACTAACTGTCATGGATATGCATGGTAACCTTTTAAAAATAAAAATAAAACATGGGGTTTGCTATTTTTTTCACCGCTTCAAAAAAAGGATTTAAAAGCGTATAAAGTCTTTCCCCTAAAAAATGTTTCCAAAAAAAACGTCAACTCTCCCCCAAAAAAAAGCCCCTATACGCCCCATAAAACGAAAAAAAAAAAGTTAGGGCTCTCAGACTCGGTGATGCAAAAAGTGTTTTCTTTCAAAAAAAAAGGTTTTTTTATTGTGTAAAAGCAGAAAACTTTAAAAAAATATACAAATGGTATGCTGTAATCGAAAAAAAAAAACCTTTAAAAAAAAAAAAAAAAAAAGGAACCTGATGTCTTTATCCGCACAGGACCGCTGAAAAAAAATAAAAAAAAAAACACTACCGGGGATTGCGGATTTTCAAAAAATGCCTCAAAAAAACCTTAAATAAAAAGTGTAAAAGCATCACATGCCCCCGTAATGTTCCCAATAAAAAACTCAATCATCTCGTAAAAAAAAGCCCACAAGCGCCCCTATGCAAAAATTAAAAAAGCTTTTGGCTGTCGAATGGGACAAATAAAAACGCAATTTTTTAAAAAAACTCGCTTTTTTGTGTAAAAGTAATAAAATTAAAAAAATTTTAAAAAATTTTTCTGTAATCGAAACCGACCCCCTTAGTAAAGTTTCCGTATTTATCCGTATGGTGAATACTGTAAAAATGAACCCCATAAACAATGGCGGAACGCGTGCCCCCCCCCTCCATTTCCATGGCCCAAATGCAAAAAAAAAATGGGAACACCGTGCCCCCAAAAGCCAAACCCCTTAGATGAGACCCCAAGGGGTGTTTAATCCAAATTGGGCTTCTGGGGGTTTCACCTTTCTAGTACTTTGGGGGTTTTGCACATGCGACAGGGCCCCACCATTATCTTGCGCCAAAAGCCAAATAGGCTCCCTCCCTTGACCCCCTCCCAATCGCCCAAACAGCATTTTTACACCCACGTAAGGTTTTGCCGATTTGGGAAAAGAAATTGCGTCCCAAAAAATTTTGGGGTTTTTTTTTCCAGTTCCTTGAAAAAATTAAACATTTTCCAGCTAAAATTGCGATTATTGGAAAAAATATATATTTTTTTATTTTCAAAAGCCGAACCTAAAAATTTTGTAAACCCGATATATACTACCCCCTTGGATTTATTCCCTAAGGGGTGTATTTCATATGGGGGCTTTTTAGGGGGGTTTTTTTAAAGTTTGGAAAACCCTTTGGGTGCCGCAAAACCGAAAGGCCCTAAAAAAATTGTAATGAAAATGGAACCCCAAGTCCTGTGTGCCCTCCTATTCTGGGGGTTGTGTTTTAGCCAAATATTTGCCTAGGGCCCATTTGGGGGAAACTCTGAAAACGGCAGATCTGGGAATCAAATTTTAATTTGCATTTCCCTGATCCTTTACTATTTTTTTCAATAATGTATAAAAATTGAAAATTGCGAAAAAATGAAATTTTGAAATTTTACTTCCACTTTTCTTTAATTCCCGTTAAACACCTAATGGGTTTAATAAAATTTTCCCAAATTTGGTTTTGAAAACTTTAAGGGTTTTTTTTCTTGTTGGGGCTTTTTGGGGGGCTAACATACGGTCAAAACAAAGTCACTTAAAACTGGGGCTGGGCCCTAAAAAATTTTTAATTTCAAATTTTCTTGAAAATTTTAAAATTTCACAAAATTTAAGCCCCCTAATGTCGTAAAAAAAAAAAAAAACCCCTTTAAAAAATGATGCCAAAATACAGCAGCATATGGTAAGCTAGTTTTAAAAATATTTTTAGTGGAAATAACTATCTGTCTTACATGCAAAAATTTTTTAAGTTTGAAATTGGTAAAATTTTTCAAATTTTCACCATAATTTGATTTTTCCAAATTAAAAAATCATTTTTTGGACCAAAATTTCTTTTATCTTATAGCCTTGTCACGGAAAAAAAATCTCTGAATCACAGGATTGGTTAAAGTGTCAAAAAGTTTTCTCACATAAAGTGCACATGACAGATTTCAAAATTTGGGCTCGTCAGAGAGCCCCAAAAAAAGGCTCCGGGGTAAGGGTTAAAGTTCTGGGAAAAGTCATTGTATGTTGAAACCATCTCTGTGGGAAATGGGAAAATTGGGTTTCCAAAGTCTCCAAAATGTCATCCCAACATGATCAAAAAATGAACATTAAAGAGAATTAAACAGTTAACTTAGGATGGGGGTCACACAACGTTTTTAACATACAGTATAGGAAAATGTTCTTTATTAAAGGTTTGCCTAAAAAGTTCCTTTTATTGGTTTTTTCTATGTTTTTTTTTTAAAGTATGGTTTAAATGTTAAGGGTACATTAGCATACCTTTGTATTCTTTAAAAAAAAACAAAAAACCTTTTTTGTTAAAAGGATGTTCTATCATCATGTGATGGTTTTTGATGAAAAATGCATAAAAAACTTAAAATTTTATGCATGCAAATTATACCCCTTAGTTGCATATTTGCCCGGATTTTAAATGCAAAAAGAAAACAGTAAAACAGGGTTTTTTTTTTTGCAAGACAAAAAGGTAGACAATTTTGAAACCCGAAAAAACTCGGAAGCAAAACTGGGTCAAATGTCATGAAAAGTATGCTCCTTTTACTTTGTTTGAACCCTTATGTTATGGGGTATGTCAAACTTAATTTCAAAGTGTTATTTCATACCAAAAATAGTTTGATACAAGCAAAAAAATTTTGTAAAACGGGTTAAAAACAGTTAAAAAAATCTTTACGTATAATTAACCAGAACAGATTTGTAATCCCTTCATTTTTGAGAATCAAGTCTTTTGATTTTAATTTTTACAATTAAACAGAAAAAAAAAAAATGGTGTCATGTGACACATGTAAAGAGCAGTATATAACATGTAGTACAACATTGTATTGTAGAGAGGCACTACTAAACCACTAATCATTGTATATAACTCACTAAAACTGATGTATTACAAGTAAAATGTTCATATTTTGTTGGATCTTCCAGTAAATCCAGTAAAAAGGGTCTCTAGAGTTTAAGCCAAAAAATTTAATTTTGGCCTCAGCTGACGAAACATTATGGGAAACATGTATGAAATAAGGTGCTTCGAAGTGAATTGTCGAGTCTCGTTTTCAGTTTATAATGCGCCTGAATGTATGAAAGTGGTTTTTGTGTGATTATAAATGGAGTCTAAAGTTCGACGCGCTTCGCATATGTGTTAGGCACATTATGGAATTTAGGCGCATTAGTAATGCGCCAAACATGTATAAAGGCTATAGATAGGCTGGAAACAAAAGAAAAGTCTATAGAATCGCATGTCAGTGAATAGAAACTATGGTACTGATTTTGCTTGATGAACCACAGATCCCAGCCAGACCTGTGGTGTGCTGGCTCTTAATGTATGTAGAATAAAGAGTGAGAACAGCAAAAATAAATTTCAAATTTAATGTAGTAAAAATTAAAAAAATCTGAACAACAACATCAGTGAGTTGTTTAATGTAAAATTAGTTTTAGATTCTATTAAATTTAAATACATTTTATAGGAGATATTTTTATATTTTTGGGATATTATATATTTTTTATTCAATTTCAATAATTTAATTTTATATACTGTATATTGATTATAATCAGAAATCGCTTCTTACTATTGTACTGGTGAAAGTTGAGAAATATTGGACATTTTTTTTCCTAACAGCAGATGTAGCTCCACTTTGACTCCTTAGGCTCAGGCAGACCACATTGAAATAGGTCTACCTGTTTGAGCAGTAATGCGCCTAGTTTTGCCAAACCACATTCATATATGTGTCTAATATTACGAGTGTGGTGCGTGTTTCCCCCAAAACACCCCCCTCATGTTAGGCGCATTAGAAAGTATCGAGTCTTACAAAAAATGCGCCTAACACATTTATTAGGCACATTAGACATTGTCGCAGGCTCACTTAGTCGCATTTTACGCCAGAAAAGGTTGAAAAACCTGATCATACATGTCTCCCTATGTGTGGAGGAAAGCCAACACTGCACATCATCCTGAACACACCATGAAGTCTGGTGGTGGCAGCATCATGCAATGGGGATACTTTGCTTCAGCAGGGACTGGGAAACTGGTCAGTTTTGATGGGAAGATGGATGGAACTGAATATAGGGCGATACTGAAGGAAAATCTCTGTTAGAGGCTAAAAAAGACTTGGGACTGGAGTGCAAGTTCACATTCCAGCAGGACAACCACCTTAAACATACAACCAAAGCTATAATGTAAGAATTTAAGGATATTCATGTGTTAAAATATTGTAGTGCCTCACTCACACCTGGACGGCATCATGGCCCATCCTGGGGTTTTTTTAACTTCGGGATTGCCGCTTTGGTAAGTGGAATGGCACTTGGACACAGGGATACTCTAAGTCTGGCCCCAGCCAACTTTATTCAGGAACAGGAACATAAACAGGTTCAATCAAACAAAATCTTAGGCTGTCTAGCCACTGACTTGAAATTGTAAAGATCCTCTCTACCTGTGGTCTGAACCTACCATTCAGCTACATAAACACATGCTTTTACCAGTCACCACTGGTTCCAGGCTCCTCTTAAGCTTCTGGGGCCAGAGCCTCCCTCTAGCTCCTCTGCTGCTTCACTCTCAGGTAGCAGACCACGCCCCCTGAACACCTGCACGCTCAGGTCTTTTGCAGGCTTCAAGGGACCTGCTAAAAGCCTGTCCTGGAACGTGGGAAGGGCAACCCACCCAATGCTATTGCCGTCCCAGGAAAGGCAACTCATCAATAGCCGCATAGCAGCCATGCTAGCTACCTGTGTCAGTAACCTATGGTTACTGACACTAAATAGTTGTCTTCCCCCACCGAAACCAGGCTTTCGGTGGCATGTCTGCTGCAGGTATACTGCTGCATTCCACCTAAGGCAGGAACATGTGTCCGCCCGCGATCGCTCCCCCCCCAAAACGAATGAATTGTATGTATTTTGGTATTTTTTATATATATATATATTTTAATTAATATAATATATTATAAATATATATATATAAAATTTTATTTTTTTTCAAAATAATAAAATATATTTTAGTGAGGAAAAAAAGTTTTTTAAACCCAGCCACCCAAATTTTCTGTAAGTTCTCCCACTTAAAAGGTAAATAAAGGCCTGTAATTGCCCTTATTTAGGTAGACAAGATGGGGAAAAAAAAAAATTTTCACTTTTCTGTTTTAAAGAAAGATGTTTTTTTTTTCCCAAAATTTATGGGGGGAGAATAAGTATTTGGTCCCCCCAAAAAACAACCCAAGATTTTGGGCCCCTAAACAGCCCTTTAAAAAATTTATTGAAATTAAAGTGAAAATTTAAGCAACAGCCCCAAGGGACAATAGTATCAATAAAACTCATACCCCGATGTAGATAAAGAACCACCCAAAAAGAAAAGCATAAAAATATTATAAATGGGAGAGGGGCCGAAATCGTTTAACGAAGGGGGAATTGTTTAGAATTTCGGGAAAAAAACTTGGGTTTCGAAACGAAATCAAAAACTTTGGGGTGATTCGGGGGAAAAGGGAAGTGTGCTTTTTCATTGATAAAAAGGGCTGCGGGGAACTTTGGGTTACATGGGGCAAAGCATTTGGGGAGGAAAAGAAAGGGCATGGGCCTGCATGACATGTGCAGGAATGAACCCCAATGGGGGAAGGGCCCGGGATTCTGTAAACGTCCCCGCACTTTTTAAAAAGGGCCGAGCGCGCCGCGGGAGCTCAATTCCTCTCACTTTTATGAAAAGGGAAAGGGTTGGGCTGCGGGTGTAGCGTTTTCTGAAAGGAATGATTTTTACACAGCGTTTTTTGTGGGGGGGTCTCGCTTGTCTCGGGAAAATGTTCTCTAAAATGTTCTTTTTTTCTAAATTTTTTGGGGTTTATTGGATTGAAATCCAGTGGCGTCCCCCGGGCAGTGAAAAAAAAAAAAAAAAAAAATTTTAATTCAATACCCAAGTGGGATCTAAGCCAGTTCCTGGGGTTATTCATTTTAAAGAAACAGCTTTTTTTACAATACAAATACCATTTCCCTTTTTGGGGCCTGCTCAATTTCTATTGCGAAAATTTACACCCAGGGTTTAAATTAAGCGTTGTTTTGCGGGGTGTGCGGGACAAAAAAAAACCCCGTTTTTTTTTTTCAACGCCAATTTTTATATTTTTTTTTTGGTAGCCTAAATTCACAAAGAAAAGGGTTTAATTTACAATTTTTTTCTTTGTTGTGTGGCGTAAAAAATTTTAAATTTGTAACGTAAAAAAGTATTTGTTTGTGGGGGCCCAATTTCTATTGCGCTTTTTTTCACCCAGGGTTAAATTTTAAGCGTTTTTTTGTGGTGTGTGACAAAAAAAAAACCTTTCTTTTTAAAACGCCAAATATATTTTTTTTTTTTTTGGTTTACCCCTAATTCAAAAGAAAAAGGTTAATTACAATTTTATTTTGTTGTGGGCGTTAAAAAATACGCCATTTGAAACCCACGTTACAAAGTACTAGTTTTTGGGGGCTAAATTTTCATTGCGCAATTTACACCCAAAAGGGGTTAATTTAAAAGCGTTGTTTTGCGGGTGTCTGAAAAAAATTAAACCTTTCTTTTTCAAGGGCCAAAATTTTTTTTTTTTTTGGGGTTAGCCAAAATTTCACAAGAAAAGGGTTTAATTACAATTTTATTTTTTTTGTGTGGGTAGAAAATCCCACCATTGAACACGCTACAAAGCTACTATTTTGTGGTGGTCAATTCTATTGCCCCCAATTTTAAAATTTCCGGGGGTTTTAAATTAAGCGTTGTTTTGCTGCTGTGCTGCCCAAAAAAAAAACCCGTCTTTTTAAACCCACCGAAATATTTACATTTTTTTTTTAAGCATAATTAAAAAGGGAAAAGGTTTAAATTTAACCTTTTTGTGTTTTTTCATTTAGAAAAAACACACAGTGATTGTAAACGAACATAAGAAAAATTTTTTCCCTGGCCATTTGGGGAGCGAAAAATTTAAAACCCAAAGGGGTTTTAACCCAAGTTGTTACTGGTTCTTTTGGGAAAGTCAAAAACGGGTTTGTATATTTATCTTTAAAACCCAGAGGGTTCCATCAAACAGTGTCTAAAATTTTTTAAAACAAACAGTATGTCAAACAGAGAGGTGGCGGGCTCTGAAACTGCGAGTGGCGTGGCAAAAACATTTTGAAACGGGCCCAGGTGCAGCACGGGAAAGGGGGACGTGCAGCGGGGGTTAAACCCTCGGTGAGGCCCCCAAACTCCCGCTGTCATCTAGGGGCCCGGGTGTGTTTTTTTAAAGAAACCCAAAGGGTTCTTGATTGGTTGCTAGGTCATCTCTTCCCCCCCAGATGACACCCTGAAAACCCCCGGGCCAAGAGTCGGGGGGAAAAACCTCAGACACAAACTTATTTTGGCAGGGGCCCGGGAGCGGGGTTCAGGGGCCCCCCCTCACCTGTCCTCAGCCCCCCTTTGCCCCAAATCCAGTTCCCCTCCCCGGGTCTACAAAGGGGTTTGGTTTTCGGGGGCAAGGGGCCACAAAAAAAATGGGCGGGGAAGGGAAAATTTGAGGGGGGCAGCCCACCCAGAAATTGGAGCGAAAAAATGGGGCCAATTTCCCCAGCTTTTGCAGTAGGGGAAAGGGTATGGGATGTGGGATTTGGCATGGGAGGGTCTTTGTGGTAAAGGGTTTCACCCCCGGGGTTTACCAAGCCCCGGGTGTTTGAGGAAAAGTAGGGGGACGATAAAAACAAAAATAGATGAGGGTTGTACCCGCCCCCGAAAATTTGGGGAAAAACCCGGGGTTTAAAAGGAAAAGGGTTTTAATAAATTCGTCAGGGAAGAGGGCGTCGTTTTGCGCGGGGGGCCCGGCAGCGCAGCCAGCAAGGGGTTGTGTGGGGGGTGGATTTCAGCAGGGAAAGCAACAGTGTGAGGTCGGGAGCCAAGCGGAAAGGGGGTTAAAAACCCCCGGGTTTTCGCGGGCCCAAAGGGCCCGTAGCGGAAAAGGGGTCAAGCAAAGGCCCCCGGCGGAAGAAAGTCATAAATGCGGAGCGTTGGGGGGGTAAAATCAGACAAATCGGGGGGTTGGGGGGGAATTTCTTTGCTAAGACCCCGGGGGGAGGAGCCGAATATGGGTATTATTTTAGGAATTTGGGCAGAAAGTGAAGCGTGGGCCAGGGAAAGCAAAAGTTGGAAAAGGGCCCGGCGTCAAACAAAATGCAGCGTCAACCTTTCCGGGGGCCTGGGAGAAAGTGGCTCAGATGTGGTGGTCCATCCGGGCCGCTGAAACCCCCAGGCTGGGCAGGGGCCCAGTGGCACGCTTTGCCATTTCGGGAAAAGTCAAGGCCCCCACCCGCCTCGCGGGAACGGCAGCTGTTTCTCTTTGACTTTCCTTTTCCCCGGTCCAGAGGGCTAAGCGGTCCCCCGCTACTCAATGGCGCAGCAGTCGTTCAGAGAGGCCGATTGTAAAGAACAACAGTAGGGCTTTCCCAAAACCCATCCAAAGGTGCACCCAGCTGACCTTTGCTCCTGCCCAAAGTTTTTGGTACTGCGGGTCCCCCCCTTTTCCCAAAGGGGGTGGGAATCTGCCCATTCAGAGAACTAATGGCGGGTGCCGACCCGGATGGAGATTTCCCAAACCCCCCGTAATTTTTTTTTCAAAAAGGCTGTACCACCCATTTTTAATAAATATGTAGAACAAAAATTTGGGTCGCCCTTTGGGTTTTAAATCGGTTTTTTCCCCAATTTATAGGGGGGCCCAGGGCCCCGGCGTCTGGACCCTGTAACTACGGCCCGGGCCGGGACATGTCCCTTTTAGGGCCCCAAAGGGGTGAATGGTTCTGCCCAGGAAAACCCCCAAACCCCTTTTGGACAGGGGGAGACCCCCGGCTTTTTCCCCTCCCACGTTGTCAAACTGTTTGCCCCCTGCCCAATGCCCGGGCCCTCTTCCCCCCAAAAACCCCCCAACCACAATCTCAGCCTCCCCCCGTATGATCATCATCCCAACATGTGTAGGGCCCCAGGGGTTTGGGTTCCGGGAAGTTCTACACCTAGCTTTCCCTCGGCGAACGGGGTACACAGGGGGGGAAAAACTGCTCCGCCGCATGCACCCAAGAAATCGATGTGTGGTTTTCTCCGCGCCAACTGAAAATTTCCGGAACCATGGTGAGGGACAATGGGAGGAAACCCAGGGTTGTCCCGGGGTTTGCACCGAGGGGGGAGGGTCCTTTGCCCCCTGCTTGGCGCAGTGTTCAACCCTGGTTAGAAAAAAAAGGTTCCTAAAGGCTTCCACGATTTTAGAAAATTCTAAAAAAGGGCCAGGAAAAAGGGTTGATTAACCTTTTAAACCCTTTTGTAAAAACCCCCAGGAAAAACCCTCCTCGGGGTTGCGGGCGGCCGAAGGGCCCTCCCCAACCGCTTGAAAATGCGATTTTTCCACCCGGGGAATTTCCCGCCTGCCATGTTGGAAAAACTGTATGAAAGAAAAATGGCCCCTTAACGTTTTTTTGGGGGGGGGTTGACCCAAGGCAGACAAAAGTACTCCCCTGGGAAATTTGTTTGTCACCCCATGTGGAAAGCTCATGCGGGGAAAACCTAAACGTTTGTTGGGGGGGGCCTTCGGAGGGGGGCCCGTTATTTGTAAAGTCCCCCAGGAAAAGGGTGAAAAACGTCATTCCCTGTTTAAATGCCCTGGATAAGGTCGGGAAAAATCTTTTGGGGCCCAGGGGCTGGAGATTTTGTGGCAAACTACATCTCGTGGCCACATGAGTCCGGTGGGGTGAAATGGAGGGGAGGAGGAGGGGGAAACTTTTGGGGAGCAGAAGAAATTGTCTGGGAACATGAGGGGGTTTTTTCTCCCAAAGGTTTTGGAAAAAGGGGAGGAGCGGGAGCCCGGGCGGAAGGAAAGGGGGGGAAGGGAAAGATGGGGGGAAGGAGAGGCAGATGACCCCCAAAGCACCCCGGGCCATTTTATATCAGGGGAAAAAGGGGCGGGGGCCCCCCTCGGAGGTACTTTTTTGGCCAAAATGTCCCAGCAGCTGCTTATTTGCCTGGCTAGTGACAGCGAATATTTCACCCCCCCAATTTTCCCCCGGAAGAGGGTGATTCTGGTCTCCCCCCTATTGGACCCCCCGCTATGGGGCCCAAAAAAAGGGGGAACCCCTTTTTCCCCCAGCTATTGAGGGGGAAGAAAACTCAAATACTTTAGGGAAATCCTCCGTAATAAAGTGGGTGCCTATGTGGGAAATCGCCCCTCCCTGACAGGTCTGCCCGGGGGGTTCCTAAGGCCCCACGTACTACTGCCGGGGGATGCGGGGGGGAAGGTGGGGGGGTGGAGAAATTTCCAGCTCCATAAAGCAGTAATTTGGGTTGGGGAGTCATAATGGAGTTTCCCTTTTCACCCCCCTTGTGGGGAAAAGGGAAAGTCACCGCAGCGCCAGCAGGGGGGAACATGGGTTTCCCGAAAAACCCGGGTTTGGGCCCCCTCCCTTGGCACCCCATTTCCGGCCACCCCGGGGTTAGAAGATCGGGGGACTACGGGCAGCCAAACTGGATGTGTGGCCAAAAACTTCCCCGATTTGGCAGTGGAGGGGCCCCTGTCTTCCCGGCCAGTAGTGTGGAAATTAGGCGGGTGTTCAGTGCGGGGGGGGGCCAATCTTTTCCCCCAAGGAAAAACTGGTTTGGGCCCCGGGAAAATGTTAAACGATGACCCTTTGTCAAGATGAATCAGGGTGGATGGGCCCCCAGGATTTCCAAACACACCAATCCCTTGGGGTCATTTTGGGTTTCCCAAACCCTCCCTGCCTCAGCCACTATTCTGATGCCCCCCCAACCCGTGATCCCAATTTTCTGCTGTTTTGTTTTCCATCTGCCTTACCCCGTCTTTCCAGGGACTGGTATCCCAACCCCCCTTTAAAAAACATTTGGGCATTGGCCCTCTATGTGCTCTGGCGGGCTGCTGCTGTTCCCGTAAATTTCCACCCCTTGTGTCTTTGGTCCCCACTTGGGGGGGCCTGGAAACTTTTTTGGGCCCCCTCCAAAATTGTATTGTCCCATCTCTGCCCTTTAATCCCTTTTGTCCTGTCACACCCCCAATCTCTGTCATTGTTGCCATCCCTTTGCCCTCATGGGGCTGCCGCCGTGACCCCCGCTCTCAGTCATTTGTCCCGTTTCCTGGGGCCCTTTTAAATTTATATTTTTGCCACTGCAAAATGTCATTGTGCCACCTTTTGACCTAATGTGTGCTGTTTTGCCCCTGTCGTCCCCTTTCCAAACTGTTCATTGTGCCACTGTTGAATCTTTGGCTGCTGCCGGGGCTGCTGCCGTCCCCTTTCCACACTGGGGCCCTTTATTTTCCTGTTTTTTGCCATTTCCCAAGAATTTGCCCATTTTTCCCTTTGGTTCGGGACCTCAATGCTTTGAGGGTGGCTGCTTGCCGTTCCCAAACTGTGCCCAATTGTCCCACTGTCTGCCTTATGCTGTTTGTGTTGCTCCTCCCGGGGCCCCTCCCCCAACTGTGTCTTTGTCCCAACTCTTTGGGGCCTACTCCTTTTTTTGCCAGTTTCCGAATTTGTCATTGTGCCCTCCCTGCCCTCATGCTGCTGCCCCCGTGACCCCCCCAACACTGTTTTCATTGTCCCAAACCTTGGGGCCCTGGTACTGTTTTCCCAATTCCAAAATGTCTTTGTGCCACTGTTTTGACCTCATGCTGTGTGGCTGCCGCCGTACCTCCAAACTCGTAAATTTAATGTTCCCAACCTGAGCTCTCAGTTTGTTTTTTTCCCAGCTTTTGCTGCCTAAACCTTTACCCAGGTCGTTCCTGCTTCCCAAAGTTTTTTGGTCAGTTTTCCCCCCTTTAAGTGCCGGGGGCATTTTATAGTAAAGCGTTTCTAAAAAGGGCGGCAGTAAATGTGGTTTTCTTTACAAAAAACAAAACATTGTATAAAGACCAAACCAAGTTTCCCTCTCCCATATTTAAGCAGGGGAACAAGTTTTTAAGCCCCCTGAAAGGCTCTGGGCCCCCCTTTGGAAATGGGCTGTTTTTTAAACGGGGGATTCGTCCCGAAGTAATTGGGGACCCGAAAGAATTTTGTCGGAAAATTGGGCCCGAAGTGCCCCGAAAAGAATTTTTGAAAAAATTCCCCAAATTCTCTAATTATAACCTGTCAGAGACAGCCAAAACCATAAAACCAAAAGATTAGGGGCCCCAATAGCTTTAACATTAAAAAGGGGTGAAAACCTCGAAGGATTAAAAAGGACCAAAGGGTCTTGCGGGGCTAACTTTCTCAGGCAGTAGAAAAGGGGAGTCGGGTCCACGAGGCATTTTTCTGAAAAAAAGACTGAAAATTATCAGGGTTTTCCAAAGAAGTCGCCTGGGGCCAAAGAGGGGGGACCCGGGAAAAGTCGGCTCCCCAGGGGTCCCAGACTAGTAGTGCTGAGCTGCAAACATAAGCCTCCAGAGACAGACTAAACAGATTAGGAACCAGGGGAAACAAAGGGAAGAAAGCAAGGGAGGGCAGTCGGCGCCGACGACCGCATGCTAAAATATAAAGGGGTTTGGGTTCTTGGAAAAAAAGGGGAAAATACAGAACCCAAATTTTTAATTTGTAAACCCCTTTAAAAAAAACCCCCTTGTTGTGTGGGGAAATTAACAAAAAAGGAGAGCCAGTCATTCCAGTTATGCAAAAAGGGGCCCCCAAAACCTAAATTAAAGGGTGATTCACCCTTTAACTCTTTCCATTCTACAGATCGTGTGAAACTCCTTATACCAGTCCATAAGGGATGGGGCAAGCAGTGGGCATTTACACCCTGGGGGTAACTGTTTTTTCCCACTTTTAAAAAGAGACGAGATTAGGATTTTTTTCAGAACAAAAGTTGTGAGGGGATGGCAAAAAGGACCCGAACATTTAGGGCATTTGCAAATGCACCCCCACGGTAATTTGGGTTTTAGAAAACAAATTATTTTGGGATTTTGAAGGGTTGGAAAAAAGGAGCATCACAACCAAAATTTCCCAAGGGGTATTTCCCAACCTAAACTTTAGAATCCTGCCCAAGTCTTTTAAGGAAAAAAGCGGGTTTGGAAAATGCGGGGAAAAAGGAAAGAACCTTCCAATTTTTCCCAAATTGGGAAAGGATTTTTTAATTCTTTTCCTGGACCCTTTAAAGGAAATAAAAGGCCCCATGGAACCAATAGAAAAAGGGTTTTACTAAAAATTCCTCCTCCTTTAAAGTCCTTATGGGGACAGGCCCCTTCTCCTGTTTGGGAATTGTTAAAAATTTTAAAGGACCGGGAAGGGGCAACAGGGCCGGAATTTAAAGTTTGGGGGAAGGGGGGGTGCTAAAAGGGAAAAAACCCCAAAGGGGGTTTATTTTTAAATTAGAAAAAATTAAAAAACTTAGCAGCTGATTTTAAACCCCTTTCTGGGGGAAAACGTGTCGGGGTAGAATCCGAGGACAAAGGGTCAAAAAATGGGCCCCGAAAACGCCTTTTCCCTCAGGGGGATCTCTAAACCCTTCAGAAAAACCCCCCTGTCCCCCCGGAGAAGAGAGGAAGCGGACTGCAGGAAATCAGAAAAAAGGGGGATCCCTTGTGAGGGGGGTAAGAGGGCCCCCCGGGTTTCCAAAAAATGTGATAGGGCAAAAAAAGCCTTATGAATATTTGGGTTGGGGTTTGATTTTACTGGGGGAAAGGGGAACCCCAGGCCCTTTTTTAGGCAACATTGAGGAGGGTAGCCACAGTAGGGGTACCATGGGGAAAAAAATCAAAGGGAAATTAAATTTTCTGAACCCGGTTTTTTTAATGGGGCACAGTGGAAACAGTTACGAATCCGACTGCCCAGAGGGCAGAAAATAGGTTTTGGAAGGTTCGGAAAGGGAAAGCCCCACCACCCCAATATCCCCGCCACATCAGGTTAGTCCTTGGCCCTCGGAAATGTTTTTCCGGGCCCCACACAAACTGGGTAACAGTTTTGGTCAGGGAGTGAAAAAACGATTAGGAGGGGGAAGGGGAAAATGGCCGGGAAATAACAAAGAAAGACGAGGGAGAGCTTTCCCGGGAAGGGTTTATCTGGCCGATCCATGAAAAGTCCGTACGGTCCCATCTACTCAGATCACCCTCAATCGACTGGAGTAGAGGGGAAGAATAAAGATCAAAAACCTTTAAATTTGGGATTGAAGGGTTTAGGGGACCCCAAAAGGTTTACTTAAACGATGTTTCGGCCCAAGGAAGGAAAAAAGCTACCCTTTAATTTAAAAAGCAAAGCCTTTCAGGGGGGGGTTAAAGGGTTTGAGGGGCCAAATTTTAAAAACATATTTATTTTTATGATTCCCTAAGGGGGGGCCAAAAGCTGGGGGGCCTAAGAAGGGGGGGGGGGAAAGGGAAATGAGAGGCTCGGTTAAATATAGTAGCAAGTCGTCCGCAAATGCAGAACATTTAAATGATGGACCCCTTTTTTTGGACCCCGTTTTATCGTGTGTTGGGGGCGGAGGGCTCTCAAAAAAAGTGCTCCGAAAACAAGGGCATATAAAAGTGGGGACAGAGGAAACCCCTTCCCGGGTACCATTCAAAATTAAAAAGGGGGGCCCGAAGGAGCCCCAATTGACTCAAAATTGCCCCCTGGGGGGACCGGTACAATGCAAAAATTTTAGAAAAGCAAAATTCAGCCCTTATGCTGAAGGGAGTGAGGGCATTTTTCCAAAAAAGACCAGGCAATCTATCGAGGCCTTCTAAAGCTAGAGGAGCGGGCATACAGAGAGTTTTGGAGGCGTGGGCATAGTGAATGATAGATAAAGCTTTCAGTGTGTTATCTCTCGCTTCTCGCCCAGGAACAAAGCCTACTTGGTAGAGATGGATTAAGTCGCTCAACAACGTGTTTAGCCTCAGGGCTATTAATTTAGCGAACAATTTGGCGTCCGTTTATAAGGGAGTTTGGATGGAAAAATCTGGAGACACTGAGATTCTTTCCCTTTCCCTTTTGGACCCACTGTGATATGGGCTCCAAGGAAAGCAGGATCAAATGGAAATCAGGCAGGACTTTTATTGAAGGATTCAAAATAGGCCCTGAAAGGTCCCCCTTTGTAAGCCCTTTTAAAAAAACCCTTGTGGGTGTCCCTTTTCTGGGCCGTGGTTTTTCCCCCGCAGGGAGAGACAAAGAATCGTTTGGGAGTTCCTTTCGATAAAAAAGGGGGGGGGGACCCCTCTAGTGAGGGTAAGGGACATGTTGAGGCACAGAGGGGGGCAGTGTCTTATGAAGATAAGTCTGGAGAGTGGGTGGGTAGTAATGCGGAGAATTCCCTTTCCCACTGGCGGGGGGTTTTTATAGACCAGAATTTTAAACAAATGAAAGGTTTCCCCGAAAATTTTCTTCCATTTTTTAAAACCCCAATTCCCCCCCACCGGGACACTTTAATTGAGCTCCCAAAATAGTGAAGCTTTTCTCTTTAGGGCCCAAAAAGCCAAAATACCGCTTGGTTTTTTGGGCCCCAAGTGGGGGCGTAATGAAAACATAACTGAGGTACCCCCCTGTGTTTTGTTTTCCCATCAGAAAGCAAAATTTCAGGGAAATTGGGTTTAATTCCCCAAGTCAGAATAATCTCCAGGGCCCCTTTAAAGGGGGACTAACCAAATTTAAATTTTCCCACCAGGAGGGAACTAAGTTTGTGCGCCAATTCCTTCTTTAGTCTGGCGCCATGCTTCATAAGAACGCCATGTAAGGTACACTTCGCATTTCCCCAATTACCTTTTGGAAAAGGGGGTTTCCCTCTTGATGTGCCACGTTAAAGCACAAAAACCCCATGGTTTTTGGAATTTTGGAGGGACAAAGAGGGGACTTTTTTTAGCCTCCAGGCAAAGGGGGAGCGCCGAAGGTTGGGAAGTGAGATACCAAAAAAAACCCCGGGGGGTTGATAAATAAGGGGAAGCATGTTCCCTTTTTTAGAAATTACCCAGCCCGAGAAGAAGAAAAGTGTTGGAGGGATTTTGGTTAAAATTCGAAAAGTAAGTTTGTTGTGGATGGAAAAAAAAATAAAATTTTTTCCCAGTGGGGTGCATTATCCTCCAAACATTGGAAAGTTGCATGCTATGGAGAAACCCCTTTTTAAATTATTGGTAAATTGGAGGGGGACTGAAGGGGGCCCCAAGAAAAAGTATCAAGGGGGGGATGGATGGCCATGTTAAAATCACCACAGAGGATAATTTGACCCTGGGCAAAGACAGTTAAGTCATCCAGGGTTTTAGAAAGAAAGGATATCTGATTGGCATTGTGGGCATAAATATTAGCAATCGTATAAATAAGTCCCTGTATGCTGCACTTCACAAAGACCACCCTTGCTTCATTGTAAAAACATCGAGCACCTGGGCAAAGACTTATAGAGAAATATAGCAACTCACTTTGTCTTTTGCATGGTATTACTGCTATGGTACCAGGCAGGAAAATAACGGTTGTGGAAAGACTGCAGGTGTGACCGAAGGAGATGCATCTCCTGGAGGCCCACTATGTGGGATTTTTGCTTATGGAGATGGTATAGGATCTGTGACCTTTTCTCTGGCAAATTCAATCCCTTAACATTAAGGGATGCGATTCTGATATTATACATGAGAAAAGTTAAGGGATATGAGGTGTCTTTGACAACCACAGCGTGAAAAGTCAATGAGGAAACCGGCTCCGGCTGTGGGATTGGAGAGGGAAAGGGTAGGAGGAGGAAGTGAAATACCCAAAAGGCCCAAAACCAGTAGGCCACTAAACACACAACAGCAGGCTACCAGCTGTGACAGCCCAAAGAAGGCTAGCAGTCGGTGGCATAGGGGGACAGAGATGGCACAACCATAAAATGCAAGCGCAACGCAACAGGTGATATGATACAGTGGCAGTTTGGTAAGTCTAAAGTAGAAGAGGAAGGGAGGGAAGGAAGAGAAGGTGGGGAGCAGAGGAGAAAGAGAGAGAGAGGAAGGGCCGGAGGGGGGGAGGAAATAAATCCTTTCATTCTTCCTAGGGAAACAGTTATAACTGCCAATTAATATTTATGAAAGCACATACAAAAATATGAAAAGTGAGCTGACAAGAAGGCATCATTAAGAAACGAGGCCTTTCAATGAAGGGCCAATTAACAAGATGCATCAGAGAAAAGAGCGGCAGCTCTAAGGGGCAGAAACCAAGAAAGTCATCACTTCTTCTTTAAGAGACTCCTCTGTCCTCCACTCATTAATTGTAATAAGAACACCTGTTTGAACTTGTTATCAGTATAAAAGACACCTGTCCACAACCTCAAACAGTCACACTCCAAACTCCATTATGTTGAAGACTAAAGAGCTGTCGAAGGACACCAGAAACAAAATTGTAGCCCTGCACCAGGCTGGGAAGACTGAATCTGCAATAGGCAAGCAGCTTGGTGTGAAAAAATCAACTGTGGGAGCAATAATTAGAAAATGGAAGGCATACAAGACCACTGATAATCTCTCTTCAATCTGGGGCTCCACACAAGATCTCATCCCATGGGGTCAAAATGATCACAAGAACAGTAAGCAGAAAAACCATAACCACACGGAGGGACCTAGAGAATGACCTGCAGAGAGCTGGGACCAACGTAACAAAGGCTACCATCAGTAACACACTACGCTGCCAGGGACTCAGATCCTGCAGTGCCAGACGTGTCCCCTTGCTTAAGCTAGTACATTTCCGGGCCTTTCTGAAGTTTGTTAGAGAGCATTTGGATGATCCAGAAGAGTATTGGGAGAACGTCTCATATGGTCAGATAAAAACCAAAGTAGAACTGTTTGGTAGAAACACAATTCGTCGTGTTTGGAGGAGAGAGAATGCTGAGTTGCATCCAAAGAACACCATACCTACTGTGAAGCATGGGGTTGGCAACATCATGCTTTGGAGCCATTTTTCTGCAAAGGGACCAGAACGACTGATTCGTGTACATGAAGGGATGAATGGGGACATGTATCATGAGATTTTGAGTGCACAACATCACTGCTCTAGAGGAGATCTGCACGAAGGAATGGGCCAACATACCAGCAACAGTGTGTGCCAACCTTGTGAAGACAGAAAACGTTTGACCTCTGTCATTGCCAACAAAGGATATATAACAAAGTATTGAAATGAACTTTTGTTATTGATCAAATACTTATTTTCAACCATAATTTGCAAATAAATTATTTCCAAATCAGACAACACGATTTTCAGGATTTGTTTTCTCATTTTGTCTCTCAATGAAATTGATGTAATTAATCAACCTATGAAATCAATTACAGGCATCTCTCATCTTTTTAAGAACTTGCGCAATCGGGGGTGGTGGCTGACTAAATACTTTTCCCCACAGTGTGTGTGTGTGTGTGTGTATATATATATATATATATATATACGCACACATTACTCACAAAAAGTATTTTTTTTTTTGTGTTCACGTTTTGACATCATGACACCGAGACAGCACCTTACAATTGATGGCATCAGCAAGTTGCGACAGAGATACAGACAGATTGGAAGAGTCAAATAAAGACAAAGAAGTGAATATCCTTTGGCTACATCACACGCTGATGATCGCTTCATTGTAAAGAATGCCCTGTGAAACTAGATGATGAATGCCACACAACTCCAGACATATTTACGGGAGGTGAGAGACAACTCAGCCAAGTGTCATATTACACCATTCGTAACTGTTTACATCAGTGTGGTATGCGTGCTAGATGACTGGCAAGAGTACCTGACTAGTACAATACCTAACCTGGCTGATGTATAGCAGTCTCCTTGACGTCTCCAGCATCATTGGTTGCAATAATTCCTTCTCAGAGTAAATCGACTTTCATCACTGAACAGCATTCGGGACCATTGGCCCCTCATTCAGCGTAGATGCTCACTGGCCCATGCCATGGTGTGGTCAGCTCATCTACTACGCAGTCCAAGCTGATGTTAATGGCTATGAATGGTCTAATTTGAAACTTGGTTGCCTCTCAACTCCCATAGATGTGACTGGAGTTCTGTGGCATTCATCATCCGGTTCCTCAGGGCTGTGTTGACAATGAAGTGGTGATCATTGTGTTATGTAGCCAAAGAACATCCACTTCTTTGCCTTTCTTAGACTCTTTCACTCTGTCTCTGTTGCAATCTGCTGATAACACCCTTTGACACTCTAAGCTCAGTTGCCACTTCTGTCTGAGAGCATCCTGCTTGAAGCCTCACAATGGTGAGGTACTCTTCATCAATTGTAAGGTGTTTTCTTGGCCTCATGATGTCAAAATGTGAACAGCATGATGAGGAGGACTGTGTAAATCCTTATCAAATTGATCCCCTAAATGTATTTGGTGATTCAGAGATCAAATACCGGTAGTGAAATTTGCCATTAAGATTCTTTTTGGAGATCAGCAAGTGGTACAAAAAGTAATGAAACATAAAACAGTTGGACATGTGCATTCTGAAGTTAAGAGATGGTCTCATTTAGTTCATTTAAAAAAAAAAAAAGTTATTTTCTTCCTGAAATTTCAAACAAAAGCCAAATATCCCTACATTTTTGTTAGCAGTGTAAACATATTATACACATATTATACTGCTCACAACAGAGCAGAGGCATAGACTAATAAATATAATTCAAAGATTACTCCTTGGCCAAGGAGTATAAATGTTTTATCTCTAAATTGTTGCTAGTTCAGAGAGCTGACCCCAAATATCTCTGCAACAGGTTTGTTGGATCTTGTAGTGTGCCTTAAATTCATGGAGCAGATTTGGTTCTGTGTTCAGTATGTCTGCAGCAGTGGTGTTCCTACTGCCAAAGGCAGAATAAAACAGGGAGGATTGGGGAGAGACACCTGCATAGTCAGCACTGGAAGACTGACAGACCAATGCCTTACTATGCAGGAACAGCATTTAGGTGTTGGTATCAGGCCCGTTCCTAGGGGTGGGCAGGGCGGGCGATCGCCCGGGGCACCGCGGCTCCGCTCACCCGAGGGGGGCGCCGGGGCCCCGCTTGCCCGACCGCCCGGAGGGTCGCCCTGTCTTTTGCGCGGTGTTTTAGAAAGTCGCGAGGCCAGCGCAGTTTTGTCAAGGGAGGAAGCGGGAAGATGCCCCCGTCCTGACTCCCCCCTGTATCAGCGTCGCGGGGGGCACGGCTTTCACGCGCCCCCCTGCACGCGGGGTTTCCCCTCCCTGGCAGCTCTGCCGCGAGGAGACCCCGGAAGCTGCCTGAAGGTAAGCAGATGATGACGTGTGCTTACACCGCTCAGCAGCTCCCACCCGTCAGCAGTTAGGCCGGGGGTGGCCCGTGAGGTGGTACTCTTTTGTTATTTTATAATTAGTTTCGGGGGGGCATTACAGGCTACAAAAGGGGGGTATAATGGGTACAGGGGGCATCACTGGTACGGGGGAAAACTGGCTAAGGGGGGCATCACTGCTACGGGGGGCATCATGGCTACAGGGGGGGGATCACTGGCTACAGGGGGGCATCATGGCTACAAGGGGGCTTCTCTGGCTACAGGGGCATGTATGGCTACGGGGGGCTTTAGGCTAAAGGGGCATGTACTGCTACAGGGGGCATCTACGGGTCAGGGGGGGGATACGGCTACAGGGGGGGGATCACTGGCTAAAGGGGGCATCATGGGTACAAAGGGGGCATCCGGGGTCGGGGGCTTTATGGTAGAAGGGGGGCATCTTTTTGGTACAGGGGGGGTTTATGGTACAGCGGGAATGTACTGGTCAGGGGGGGGTATGGCTACAGAGGGGCATCATGGTACAGGGGGCATGTACGGTTTCGGGGGAATCATGGGTACGAAGGGGGTCACTGGGCTCAGGGGGCATCAAAGGTACTAGTGTTGAGCGTTTTTTCGAAAAGTTGAAAAAGGCAAGGTTTTTATGGTGATGAAAATTTCGATATTGATAAATTAAGGTTAAAAAATTTAGCTCATCTTTAAGATCGCGCCTTTTTTGGGGTTCCTGTAATTTTGGCGGCCGCAAATATATTATAGAATTGGCAGGGTGGAGTGTGTGCGACGTCATGACGGAGTGTATGATTGCATTGGCTGGAAAAAATCAATGACCTCGTTTTAAATTTGAACAGCGTTTCTGTTTCAGCTCGTGTTTCGCGTCTATGGGAAGGGGTGCGCTCTGCTGTGGCCACACGCGCAGGAAATTTGTCTATTTCTGCAAGGAAACCTTGCTTTAGCTGTGTCCCTTTCCAATTTAGTTAGATTAGAGATTTTTAAAATTTTTTGTGTTAGTAGGAATTTTAAAAGATCTACCGCTTAAAATACGGGGAAAAGGGGACGGGGGGGGGGGGGCCCCGCCGGGCAAAACACAGGACAAGCTTTTTATAAAGAACTTTTGGTAAGTTCCCCAAAATTGTGTAGTATTGTAGTGGAAAATCTTTTTTATTAAAGTTTGCTATTTAAGGGATTTCCTGGATATTGGGC